>JAFKAC010000262.1:0-41253 GCA_025766275.1 Lactarius indigo
GCACGGGTTGCCAACTAGGTCTCGGAGATGCTTTCAAACAGTATACGTATACCAGCAATAATACCTGCCCTCACGCGTCTTGCGCCTCAGCGCTTAGCCATTGCGTCCGTCTGGCTTATCCTATCCTAGTCACTGGCTGTGCTCGACACTTTACTTGACACCCCCTCGCTATGACCGTGCACTGTGTATTATGACACCCTAAATACTAAAATGCGCCTCATTCGCTCAAACATCGACATGCCTTTAGATCAGTACCTAGATATTGCCGGTGGCTGTGCAGCGGAACAACTCGAAGGCGATGAACCACTAGGACCCAGTCGCGTTGTGCGACGACTTAACACGTCCGGGTTCCTGTTGACGATTTCGGGTTTCTTTTGACGATTCCGGGACTCTTTTGGCGACTCCGGGTTTTCAGGACACCACCACGAAATGGGTTCTAATCCCGACATCATTTGTCCCGAGAAGGCATGCCCCCTGAGGCGGTCCATAGTCTTGCGCTTCCGCTCCAACCGGCCTTTGCCATGTGTGTCATCTGGCTCAGGAAGGCAAACGCTGTTCAAGTTCTCGGCTGCTGGGCAGCTCCCTTTTCGTAAGTTAGGCTACAAAGGTGGTTAGACGCTTATGCGACCCGCTGTACACCTGCGGCTAGGCCTGCATCATCCCGGTCTTACTGTTCCATCGCAACTCCGATCCCAGCTTCATGGGTGCAAACAACCTTGGCAACAGTGCATACAAACCCTAGGCCATGTCGCTGTTCAGTCATTAGCGTTCGGGTTGGTCGCCCATATCTTACAGCCTTTTGCGTCGGCAAGTTCATCAAAACATTTCAGATTTTTCGTGATGGACCTGTTTCATCACCTTACAGCACGCCGAGTCCTTATAAGGTTGGTACCACTTGTCTGGAAATTATATGGCGTCGTCACTAAGCCAGCAGTGTCTAATAACAATCTACGGGCGCTTGCGAAATCGGAAATACGAGAGCACCGGCAGGTCTGTCTAGCTGGATTCACAACATCCCCGCCTTAGGTTATCCGATACAACCTGAAATACGAGATAGCCTATACAGGTTTTTCTGATTTATCGCTTATGTTGGTGCAATGTCCCCATTCATTTTATAGGGTTTTGGGGCTCGTTGAGTATCTCAAGTCTTTCGTTTCGGATGAATTTACCCACGCGAACCAGCGAACCAACACTAACTATTGTTGTTCTCTGACCCCTTTGGCAAGTGGCCTAAATTAGATGTAGGGATCTACTTCCCGTTCCCCACATAGACATAAGCTCCTGGCGGTCGAAACAACACCCATGATATGCGGCTAATTCCGCAATCTAGTACAACAAGACTCCTTTGGTTCGGGACTCGCGAAACTCGAGCTCGATGGTACATCCGAAACTCCCCTTCCTCTCTCCTCCCCCCCAATAAATCTCGACTTCAGGTTATTTATTTATTGCTCTCGCTACCCTGACGGCTTTTTCTCCGCCTCAGGATCAGCCCCCAACAAACAAGGAATTCTACGCAAGAATACGGTGTGCTGGTTGGGGTCCAAGAAAAACGTGAGGCGGTCGCGTTCACGTACTTTGTACTGAGGGGGTAGCCATGACAGCGACCAGAGAGCGATACGGCAGCACCACTTGGGAGGAGGGTACTTCCTACCTACGTGGGTATTGATGAACCACGACCTACCGCCGGTGCAAACTTGCGTGTACTCGCAGTGCCACGCAATGGGAATTTGGCGGTCGGAAGATGTCATGCTGGACTACGACCACTTGTAGGCACTTAGAGTGTCATCTGAGGGATCTCATCATAGCGCGATGCACTATGTTAATTTATATATATATACACGTAAACATGTGTTCCAGTGTCATCCGAGTTCCCTTACGCAGAACAAGTCCGTTCTAAACTATTATGCACGATCTCGCCCTCATGCCCCGCAATGAATAAAGTTTACCCATCGTTCCGGCGTTACTCCGTTCTTCTTTCGCAATCTTGGCACTGCATCACGAAGGGCCCTCGCTGACCTCTTGCACAGGGTAAGCCGACCACTCCTTCTAGAGAGAACATGTGCCCATACAAGTGTGAAGGCACATCCCTCCATCCGTGTCTGCCATTGCCCACGGCGTGCCGACCGCGCTGCGGAATCCGCAATATTGCATAGCGGCGGTCAGATGCAAGGCCTCGTCGGAATGCTCCAGATCTGTATGTTCGGCTGCATGGCAGGCGGAAATGAACGCAAATACGGCCGCGATAGCAAGCCGCGAGCGCACAATATCGGGCAGGGTGAGCCGATCGCCGCCGTGGAGTTCAAAAGGTGCTTCGAACGGCTTCCCTGGTTCCGGGTTTCCATGGCACGCAAAGTGGGCAAGTCGGTGTTTCTGAAAGCCGTGGATCACCGTAGCTCGCGTCGCTCCGTCTGAGATCAGGCCGGCCACAGAGATCCCGACTGCCTTATGACATCCATCTCTCCATTAACACCCTGAAGATACGCGTCTGGTTGGCCCACCATCAGCAACGAAGCTGAAATATAGGAAGTCTGTGAGACATTAGCGCGAGATGCAATCAAAGCACTGAGCGTGGGAGTATACGAGGAAACATATAGGTCTAAGAAGTATCGCTTTCGACCGCCGTCTGATGGTATTGGTCCCATTGCGTGAAGGGGAAGTGAACAAAAAACGGACGTCGGATGCCACCAGACTCGAGATTGTTCGGGTATAACGCAGCTCACGAAGTCTGTCGATGGCTGGCAGCCCGACAAGCTCATGCAGTTCTTCAAGTACGGAGCGCAGAGCGCGGTGGTAACGATCGGATCCCAGGGCGTATTTCTTTCGCGCGTTCAAGAGACTGTCTGCTAGTGTATTTGCGCGTTCATAAAATTCCCCGGGGGTAGGAATAAGGGAGAGAGAGTTGTCCTTGGGAACAATGTCAATATCACAACTTTACGGACAGTGATTAATGACGATAATTGGTCCACCAGAGGCGGCATTTCGGAGAGTATGGAACGGGACGGCCTTCAAGAAACTTTCAAAGCCCGACAATTTGCGGATCTGCGATATAATTGCCTGGAGGTCTTGCAGGGTCCTCCGTTGCTCCTTCAGAGTGCGACTGAATGTGTCGGTTTCTTCGTGAGACCTCTCCGTACCTGGAGGAGTTTCCGAATTTCGTGGAGAGAAACGGGCGTCATCACGGTTTCCAGGGCCTGGCTGACGTCCTGGAATTTGTCTGCAAGAGCGGGGTCCACATTACGAAGCTGGTCCACTGAAGTGCGAAGCCCGCGCATCTCAGACCAGAGTAAGGCTCTGCCTTGTTCAAGCGTCTCGACGGCTAGTTCTACTTGGCCCCCCTCACTAAGGAAAGACCCATAGTCCATGGAATCCGTATGTGATTTCCTATGTTTCTGGTGATGACCTGCTGCGTTTGAACTGTGGGCCCGATCAAGGTGCTCTGCATCACGGGAAAAGCACTCTGGTATGCCAGCGACATCGGCGAATGCTTGAGAAGAGCCCAAAAGCACGTGGTCTCGAATTTGTCAGATGCGTTCGCATACGCCTCGAATGGGGCGTTGTACGTGGAGACATTCATTGATGCCCTCCGAGTGACTGAGTAGTAGGTAGCGAAGGCTCAAAGAGTTGTCGAGTATCTGAATAACCTTGCATGGGATGCCTGTTGGTGTGCCTTGAGGACGCCTCGACAAATGTCGATGGACTTCTCGAGTAACTCTCCTCTACCACTTCACAAGAAAGCTAGCTGTAGATTGCTTGCCATGTCGACCTCGTCCTTGTAGGTATTGGGAGTTGAGGAAAGTAACATTCGATGATAATTTATTGCCTCCTCGAGGTCGGCTGTTTCGTTGCTGCGCGAGTATTTCATGAGGTGAACGATGCGGAAATTGAGGAGAGCGTGGCGGTGTCCAATTTGACCTGGCTGTGTCCCGGAAGGTCGCTTGTGACTGTATTGATTGTCCTCTTCCAATACTGCAGTCGAATCATTCGCGTGGATGAGCGATAGCACTGTGCTCGCTAGTCCATCGTCGCTATTACGGAGAGATCTGAGGTTTTCGGATTCGTACAAGGTAAGTGCTTCCTCTGTGCACAAGTCGGCCTCCTTCAGACTCTCCCCCCGGCCAAAACGTTCGTAGCGTCTCCTGAGCAACCCTGACAAAACGTGGAGCGGTACTGGCTCCCAGGGGGAATGGAGTTGATGGCTGTGAGACAACAATTGATCGCTTCCTGGTGATCATCCGACTCGTCACCATCTTTGGGATGGACGGTGGCGACGAGCCCCATTGCCAGGTGAGCTGAAGACTGTAGATAGTGCCCGGAAGGGAGGGTGGGAAATATTCATTATACTACGCCATCACCTTTTGGTGGCTGTCTTCCATGCCGGTGTGGGACGAGTGCCAGGTAAGTAAATGGCCAGCAGAACAGTCAGTTCCGAGTGATCTTTAGGTTGGCAGATTTTGCGCCGTTCGCGCAAGTATTCGACCGCTCGCTCGTAATACTCCGATTTTCCGGTTCGACTCAATCTGTTCGTGGCGGCCAAAGCCAGTCTTGAAAGGATGCTCGCGGTGTATTCTTCTGAGGGGTCCCATGGGGCAAAGTAAAGATAAAGTGACAGCACCTCTCCGATGTTGTCGTGCTTGCTTGTTGGATCTAGCTCGGTCTTGAAACCCAGTGCATTCGCAAGTTCGGCCGAAACTTTCGAAATCTGAGTGTCAGTATCTTTAAGTGGGAGGTGAAGGAGGCGGAAGTATCTGATCCCGAATTCCAGGTCTGAGGGTTGTCGGGGACATTCGAAGCGACGCACAAGTATGCACAGGAGCAAGCAGAATGCGTCAACGACCTTAAAAGGCACGCCATCGACAACGCGGAATGGAAAAAGGAGCGCCTCTGTGAGGTAGAGGATGATGTCGTCGAGGTCCGGAGACTGACGTAACATATTGTTGCGATAGGTTTTTGCGCTGGCTAGGTGAGCAAGAAGGTAAGGCGACCATGATGTGATCGAGGGGACGACGATAGCAAGCTCTCGGCATCAGCAATCCAATTCCCAAACGCCAGTTCGCCTTGTTCTAATTAGGCATTATTAGCTTTCAGCGATAGGCGGTAGGGTGAAAAAAACATAGACGACCTCACCCTCGGCGCTCTGATAGATACGAAACTTGGAGATAGCCCTTCCACACCCGTCTGGTCACGGAACGGAAAAATTATCGGCTTTTGGACGCTTTTGGGTATGGATTTAGCGTTCTTTCTGCAGTCTGAGTTACGAGGGACCGTCCGCTACGAGGCCATTATAGACGCCAAGTACCAGAGTATGTTCTTCGTCAAAGGGATAGCATGTACCCACCAACAGTCTTGTGTGAGAATATCTCGAAACGGTCTGCCCGAAAATACCCTTCGCCCACCAAATACCGTGTGGATTGTCTTGTCCCAGGGGAATAGGGCGAAACGCGAAGGTCGTCACACCTAGAGACCAGGGACACAAGTTGAGGTGTAAAAACGCGTGTCAGCGTGCTGGGGTGACCTCGATATAGTATATATGGACCGCCGCCAAGTTAGTGACAATTCGGGGAGTGCTGGAGTGATAGCATGGACATGAGAGATAATGGAGATTCAAGATTACGACCTTACACGCATAGGCCTCAAGATCGACGTACGAGATCACGACCACGATTAAACTTAACGTGACACCATTTATCGACAGCATGGACGCGTCCAACTCGTCATAATATAGCCATCCTACAATACAACAGAAATACAAACGAGGAAAGGATAAAGTATATCGATCTACTTCGCCCCTGCACTCGAGAACTAGAGACTGCAATGAGCCAAGAGAAACCAACGCCAATCATCTGGGATACACACCTTCGTTACCGACTTAGTCCCCTCAGAAATAGCATGCTTCGACAATTCTCCAGGAAGAATAAGACGGACAGCAGTTTGAATCTCGCGAGAGGAAATCGTCGACTTCTTAGAGTACGCAGCAAGTTCTGAATAGACATTAGACCATGCTTCTACCACGAATGCGAATGACTCACTTGAGGCCTCCGTGGCGATGCGCTCGAAAATGTCGTTGACAAACGAGTTCAAGATCGCCATGGCCTTGTTAGAAATACCAGTATCGGGGTGCACTTGCTTAAGTACTATCACCGCTCAAAAGTTAGAGCCATTCTGATCCGAAGTATAATCACACACACCTTTATAAATGTAGGATGAGTATGTCTCTTTGCGAAGCTTGCGGCGCTTCTTCTTTGTGTCATCAGTAGCTGCTGCTACTGCTGCCTTAGAAGTCTTCTTTGCAGCCTTCGAGCCCTCGGTCGTCTTCGCTGGCGCTTTAGAAGCAGTACCACTTGAAGCAGGGGCTTTGCCAGCAGTCGAAGCAGGTTTGGGTGCCATGAAGATTAATTGTGCGGGGCAGAGGGTGACAGTCGTATGAAGGAGAGATAATGAGCTCAGCGGGGCATTACAGGTGATATATATAGTCACACGTGACTTTGTGACTATTTGTCCTCGTAAACGACGCGTGACACGACGCGTTCTGCTTTGTTGATTACTGAACCTTAATTGCTGTTACCACAACTCGCCTGTCCTATTTAAGTCCTCGACCCCCGCAATTTTGTTCCCGTTCATCGCTCTCTCCACCAATCCACCACTCTTTTTCTATACGCTAACCACTCGACAATCTCCTGAATCATGTCTGGCAAAGGTGGAAAATCTGGCAAGTCTGGTTCTGGCAAAGCCTCCTCCAGCGATACAAAGGCCCAATCGCGCTCGGCCAAGGCTGGCCTTCAGTTCCCTGTCGGTCGTGTGCACCGCCTGCTCAAGCGTGGTAACTACGCACAACGTGTTGGTGCTGGTGCCCCTGGTTAGTTTCTTGCGCCTTGGTGATATCTTCCTATCTGACATGCTTTCCCAGTTTACCTTGCGGCTGTCCTTGAATACTTGGCTGCGGAAATTCTCGAGCTTGCCGGTAACGCCGCTCGCGATAACAAGAAACAACGTATCGTTCCCCGTCACTTACAACTTGCAATCCGAAACGATGAAGAGTACGTTTGAGTCTTCATTGTCAGTTTGCTGAGACGACTAAATATTGTGCAGATTAAACAAGCTTCTTGGGGACGTTGTGATTTCACAAGGTGGTGTTGTACCTTTCATCAACCCTGAGGTGAGTTATTCGGTGTAAAGTCGCGAGTTCATTCTGAAAACTGGCCCTTAGCTTTTGCCCAGCAAAACGCAAAAAGGAAAGAAGGAGAGTCAGGAAGTCTAGACAGCTTGTCCATGTATCATTACTGTATCACTATGCCTTTCCTATCCTATTTGGGTTTTCGATCGCGCACCATATCTTCAGTTTCCATATGAGCTATCCTTAGTGAGAGAGCGAAACTAGTTGCACTTGCGTTCGGTGGATCGTAGATGACGTCAATTAACTCCATACCTTCGGTTGAATCGTCAATAGAACAACAAACGGATGATACTGTTCACGACGGAAGGATGGACACAAAGGTGATGCAGAATTGTAGCAGGGAACATTGGAGATGTTAACTCCATGTGTTTTACTACTCCCAAGGCAAGAGCCTACAGGTATCTGCAAATGCAACGAGTGCACATCTATTTTACAATAAAATAATTATGCCCGTAAAAGCCACCCTACGTCGAGCCCCGTCATAGAACGCATACCTTCTGGGTAGCATGCATTGCTCTCCCTCAGTAGCACCGCGATTTGTGTACACGTGTCCTTTGGGTACATCAGCTGTTCTGCCTGTGGGAAACCGGGGTAACGGTCCAACATGTTCCCCAGGTCCGTGTCCGACATAGAAGGACCCAGGATCTTAAATAACACCTTTGCCGCTTGGATAGTGCCGTGCTCGGCCAGGAGATAGTTTTTGCTGGCCTTGTACGACAAACGCATGCTCGGCTTGAAGAGCCAGATCTTTTTTTTAAGGAATGAGCCAAACTGAGGTCAAATGCCGGATATAGGAACGACGTACAAGAATCCGTGGACGCTCTTCCTCCTCATCCAGGACAACGAACCGATACGTCGCGTGCGCACGCACGAGCTCCGCCATGTCTTCGACGATGTATGCAGAGAGTGGTATTCTGCACGGGCTAACGATGAAATCTCAGACTGGAAATCCAGAAAGTAGCCGAAGAGATGATACCTACGCAGCGGATGGGCTGACAGGTCGTATGGCATACTTGACGAACCTATATACGGTGGTCGTCTCACCAAACTCTGTGACACGGTCCTGATAGCGTCCACACAATGTCCCACACATACACCGGACCGAGCGCCATTCTTCCCCATGCTGTAAGGGTAGTGTAAGTAAATACGGCCGTCGAATTGAAAAATATCAAAGAAAGAAGAGAAAGATAGAAAGCTGTGTTCTCGCGCGTAGCTCCCGCAGACGTGTACCTCTGCAACACGAGAGTTGTTGGACGAGCAACTAGCAGGGATACCCTGCAATTTTTCTTGGACGGTTTGTATCAGCCGGAAGCAGTGCCTGCCAACTCCACTACCCCGACCTAACCGCTACCACCCGAAACATTCCAAACCATCGTGGGCTTCGAACGCACAAGACGCAACGGTGGTTAGAGCAGTAGAGGTGGCCACTGGTAGGGAAATTCGCCAGAGCCGGCCTTCTTTACGTCCATGTACCCGAACCGATGTAACAGTACTCATGAAATGAAGCTCACCTTGTTCCTCTCCGCGGGCCACAGGTTGGCACTTACGGTTGCAGACTTGTCGAATAAAAGATAACTTCCGCCCACCAATGCTTGCCCGCTTTGCGGCCAAAGTCCCTTCGCGTGCCTGGCAACTTGGGCGTTGAGCGTCTGGTCTGCGTGGCACATCCACACATCCACGAGCTCCGTCCAGTGCTCGCTCGGCAAGTCGTCGTATCGTACGATCCGCGATCCATGTACAAGTGGTAACGAACACGAGGCGCAGATGAAGCTCGTAGGGGCGCGGCTGCGGAGTTGCTCCGCATCGAGGAGCGGGAGGGGCTCGGCCTTGGGCAACGGGGAGTCTACGGCGGCAACCTTGACTTCATAGTGCAGACCTTGCACACGCACTTCTGGTGTGCCGGGCTTAGTACGGACGGGAAGGGCGAGAGTGGGGGACTCGATCGTGCCACTACGTAAGACGAGTGTGGAGTTCGACCCGTCTACGAGATTATTGGAATTGCTGACGACGAATGCTTCAAGATTGACACCGGGGGTGAGACCGGAGACGTTGAGGAAGGCGAGAACGTGTCGCAGATTCTCGTGATGCTCCGCCACGTAGGACACCTGTAATTCAGAGGGTGCTGCGGTAGGAGAGGTCAACAAGAAGGATACATGAGAGGAAAGGACGCGAAAACGCACCAAATGAAGAGCCTTTTCCAGCAGAACTAGACCGACGTGACAATGTCTCCCTGATCGAGCGCGGCGCGCTCTCTACATTGCCTGACTTAGAGCCGGTTGGTAACAACCAGCTAAGTGAAGGGGCGGACATGCTACGATTGCGTAGGCCTTTGATCTTAGTCAGATGAGGAGGTGTGCTAGGTATGGACAGAGTGGCAGGCTGCTCTCTCGCAGCCTCGTTGAGGGAAAGGAGTGTATTTGGGTCCGGCGGGGGTTGGAGCGCAGGAGGGACAGATTCACGGATAAACTCTGGAAGTGTTAACAACGCATCTGGATCTTTTGGCCGAAAAGAGGAAAAAGTTGCGTCTTGTGCGTGCATGCGGCGAGCGCCAGAGTGTTCAGCTAGTCTATCAACGAAGTCTTGTCGCTAACAAGACGAATAAAGATGCTCAGGAAAAATCTCGGGATGGCGCGGCTTAATGGATGAAGCATACCTTCTTGACGTCACGTTGGCGCGCACGCTCGATCCGCGCGTCCATGTCACCCAAAGTGACCGTCTGGTCTACAAGCTTGCGTTCGGATGCACGACCGATCATGTCAACAATGCGCTCAAGCTCTCTTTCTCTCTGCTTTCCTGCAGAAACAGACGCAGCCTGTGCGCGAGCATTTTCAAGCTGTCGAAGTTTGGATGATTTGAGTTCAACACGTTGGTTATGTAGCTGAGGTGCCACGCGATATAACCGATCGATGGCTGTAGTAACCGCGTCCAGGTCAAGTCGCATCTTCTCGTCCATGGACATCCGGCCTGAACTACTTGCCAAGGTTTTGGTATCAGACATGAATGATTCCTGGTCGGGGTCATAGTCTGGTGGGAGCTCAGTATCATGGCCAAGAAAGTCATATTGTGGGGGATCTGAGAAGCTAAAGTGGACTCTGTCCTCTTCACGCTGGCGGCAAAGATCGAGGACTATTTCGAGATTCTCGTCGACACGAACCCAGAGCAGTGCCCTTTCTACGGCAACAACAGGAGGCAATGTCCCTTCAGTGTCTGATTGATCGTGACGTTGTGACTGAAACTCGCTGAGTTGGCGAGTTAACGCGTCAAAGTTTCCAAAGGAAGGTATGGAGTCATCAAGACCATGAGCACTCGTTGAAACCATGGACGAGGGTGGAGCGAGTGCTGATAGCCGGTTAAGATCGGTGAGGAGAGTGACAAGAGCATGAGCGAGACGGGTATCTTGGATGCGCAAAGACGAACTTCGAGCGTCGAGGCGATCAGAGAGCTCGCGTAGGAGGGCTGTGTCGTCGTCTCGTGGAGCGATTTGGGTCATCTCGGGGGTAATGACCGAATTACGTAGATTCACGACAAGGGTGCGCAAAGCCGACGCAGGGCTAGAGGGATCAAATGGTGCAGTCAAGGAGGAAGAGGAGGGCGGTGCAACGACAGAATGGCCATGGTCTAGTGAAAGTGGAGAGAGGAGGTCGTTGAGTGTAGTAAGAACGGAGACTTGCACACGCGATATTGAAGGGACAACATCTTGATCCTGCACAGAAAGTCGCGCAGGAGACGAGGAACGAGGACGAAGAAGGGTTGTACCCGCATGGGAGGCCGGAGACAAATGCTCTTGTCCCAGAATGCGGGATGGGATGGGTGTGACGGGACTGGATTGTGAAGAACGGAGAATGTAAGCGCGGTCGGTAGGAGAGAATGGAGAGGGAACGGAAGAGGTTATAGGAAGAGGATCATCTGATTGTACATGTACATCGACCAGGTGAGACTTTGTGAGAGTAGCCATATCGACCTCAGGCTGTTCTGAGTGTTCCGCGGGTCCCATCCTATAACGCCTATTTCCCACGTGTAAGTTAACCAAATATGGTTATGGATCACTTCATATGTCGTATGTCGTAAATCCAATTTTTTATATAAAGCGTAAACATGGCCTTATACCAGCGGACAACCCCTCGCATACAGTCCCCCTCTTTCACGCCTTTTACGAACATTCACTTCATTCCTCACGTCCTCACTAGCAACGCATATATCCTGACGTCATTTCACGATATTCATGATCACAACTTAAAGCATGCCTGCCCGTAAGGACACGCTCGTCCGACTTTTACCGTTCTCATTCAACCAAAATTACCATAGCACCAGTCTCCAGTGTGATACCAAGCCATATAACCGATTTCAATGCCGTGCCAGCGCCAGATCCCAAACCAGCCTCCGCTGGAAATTCTAGGAGGAGACGGGCATTAATGACTTTGTTAGATGTCCTCGGCGAGCTCACTAAAGATGAAGATCTCGGTGCCATCGGTAGGTTGCTTCTGTCTTTTGTACTACTCACGACAGCTGACAATAATTTGCAGGTGGTCGAGGTCAGCAACCTAGCTTCGAGGACGACCGAGACGTCCGTATGTATCATCGCTGATGTTTGTCACATGCCCAATACTAATTACCATTGAAATAGCTAGTGTCGACGAGCATCTTCAGCAAGTCGGCGCGGAATCGTTTGACCTGTTTCAAAGGTGTGCCGCCACACCTCAGTCACGTGTTCGTTCATCATGAATGCACACCCGGTGCGTTGATTAATGCAGGAGAGTGAACAACTTGGACAAGGAGGTGAGTGAAGTCGATCGAAGTGTTAGCCGGACCCAGGGTCCGATCACCCCTGTCACTTGTTTCAGCTCCGTAACTTCTCCAACGCAGCCCGTCAACTTGGCAGTTCCGTTGGTATCATGTCGTCTGCCTTCCACCTTCGCGAACGCCTTGCCCAGATTGCATGGCTCTTCCGCGAAAATGCAGCGGACCTTTTCCCCCGCAAGGTCTCTCATCAATCCACTACAGAATCGGCTGTAAACCCGGACGTTCTCCCTAGGCGAAAACGGGCTCGCTCCAAAGCGCCACCCCACGTGCGCAGACCACTCATCCTTGAAAAGCTCGACCCTGAGGACTTCCCACACCAACTTGCGCTCTTCGCTAGGGACGTTATCACTTTCTTGCATTGCCTCAACGAGTTTCCGGAGTTCACAGACGAAGCTTTGAACGCATCCATTGTTGCTTTCGAAGGAGATCTTAAGGTTCGCTCTCATCATATTCTACTGATGGTCAATGGGTATTAAATCTGTTGCTAGTATTGGGCGTCCTGCTTGAAAGTCTATGAAGGTGAGCCACTGCACACCTGCATTGTTCGGTGCTAACCCTCACACAGGCCAATTCAGGTATCCCGCTGTTCAGCGGTATCTTCATGACCTTGTATCAGAGATAGGCGAACACGTAGAGTCAATCACCTCCTCTCTCTCCGTATTCATCGAGATCGGTTCGTCCTGTTTTGGGTAATCCATAGCTGTATTGTCCAACCCGTACCTTTTTTCGATTTTAGGCGTTCCAACGATCCGATTCGCCCAAAACCACGGCGCTACCAACCTTCTCAATCTATCCACCGTGGCGACCTTCTTCTCTGCCGTCACCGCGACGACATTACAATACACTTTCGACAGTCATAGCACACCCCTCGAGGATGCAGTGAATGCCTTTTGGTTCACCTCTATGGTATTCAGTATCGCTGCTGCCGTCAACAGTCTCCTGGGGTTGACCTGGAAACAGGCCATGTAGTATGTCACCACTCGCATGTACTCCATCCTCTCTAAAACATTTTCGATCAGTCGCTCACCGGGCCATAGGGTCCCCTGGTGGGTTCTGATCTGGATCAAGCGTTCCCCTCTCGTCTTTCTCGTGCTGTCAGTAGCTTGCTTTTCAGTCGGGTTTGTGCTGTTTGCCTATTCGTCTCAGCAGGCACGCTCCTTTTGCGCTCTTATCATCTCATCCACTCATCCTGATTATTTCCTACCTCAGAATTCTGCGGTAGCCACTGTCACCACTGTCTTCACAGCGTTCAGCTCCTTTGGGCTAGTTGCGGTGTCCGCTTGGTTCGCATCTGAACGCTGGGTCTTCTCTCGTCACAACGGCAAGAAGTGGCTGCAAGACTCACTCGACGACTGGTGGGACGCGATGATGTCCATTCCGCCTTTCCACCAGTTCGTCGAGTGCCTGCACGTCCTTGGACTGTGGACCTCATCGGTGTCACGCGGTACCCGTGCCGCGGCGACTCACGCTGGTTCGGCTGTAAATTCGTTCTTTCACCGCCGCTCCACGGAGACGTTGCATCCGTCGTCCTCTGAGAACTCCCTTCCTAGCGCGGCTTCTCCGGAACGTATAGTTCCCAACTTGCCACGCACACGTTACGGTTCTGAAAACTCGTTCACTGTATCGTCGTCTCCAATCCCCCCCGCCACTGTTGCCAAGTCGACGCATGGCTCCACTGTTTCGTTTGCACATCCCAGCGAAAAGCCATCGGGGACCCCAAGTACCCCCACATCATCTGCGCCTTCGCGAGGTCGTTTTGCTCAGACTGTTCGCAACGTCATCAAGATGCAACAGGCTGCTATGCAGCACACTGCGCGCACTACACGCACCATGTCGCCCACTTTGTTATCACCTGATACAATACATCGCAAGGACACTCAGCCCATGCCCATGCAGAGCTCTAGAGTGGCAGGCCTCGTGCCGAAATTACGTGGCCTCGAGCCGACACAAGACCTGGCAGCACACCAGGCGCTAGTCCGACACCTGCAATTCTCACCCAATGGAAAATTCTTGGCTACTTCAAGGTTTGCATTCACTTGTCAGAGTATGAGGGATATCGCATGATTGACCGACCCTCCACGGTATAGTTGGGACCGCACGGCTGTCATATTCAATACAGGGGCAAGCATATGCCTATCCTCGAGGCTAGTGTTGTCTAAGGCTTGTGTTTGATAGGTACCGTTTACCCACCATCGGACGCTCGCCCATCCTTCGGGATTCGTCAGTCAAGTCGCATGGTGGGTCTTCTCAGCTCTTTCCGTCACTATCTACCTTGTGCCGATCAAATGTACAAGGTCACCGAGCGGAAACCTCGTTCTGACAAAGCTCACCCGCTCAATCAAGGTCTGGACTGAGGTTCGTCTTGCTTATAATCACTTTTTCCATTACATCGTCCAACTTCTCTTGCGTCCAGGCAGGCGTATGTAGCAAAACAATTGATCGGTATCGTCCGGTGCAGGCTATCTGCTGGCTGCCGGGCGGTGAAGGTAAGCCTCCGAACTTCTCGCTGCAAGTCACATCCCGAATTCTGCAATGGTCCAGCGTTCATGTCCGTAGAAGGCGGTGACGTCACCAAGCTGGTAGCCCAACCTACTGATTTCCCGTTGTCACAGAAGGACTAATCTTCATTCAGGACATAACTGGCAAAGTCTTGGACACATATCACTTTGACCGTCTCATGATACATGACGTCTCTGTGACACAAGATGGACAACGGTTACTTGGTGTGGGGACGCTGCTCTCTTCCGGTGATGGCTTGCAACCCAGTAGATGCCGGGCGGAAAAACGAATCATATGTGGGTATCCCTGTCCCATGAGTGTTGGATCCTGTCTGAGGTAGCAGCGCAGCATATAATTTGGATCGGAAGGAGATCGAAAAGTAGGACCCTGACAGCGCGTTAACGACGAATGTTGCTGATATTATGCAATAATACAGCCAAGTACCAGTTCTCCACGACATTCGACACATCACGCTGGCGCGCAGTGGGCATTTCGCTCTGGTCAGCTGCGAGTTCAAGGTGACCATATCCTCAAGTGATTTCGGTCAAGGTGGCTGATAGCCCTCTTCTTAGGCTCCTCCCCAACTGTGGAAGCTGGAGATGATGAAGGATAGAAACAGGCCCGTAGCTCCGGCTGCAAGTCGGCTGTCACTTCGGCATACTTACATGCCAAAATCTCCCGTAGATTTTGCCGGACCTAGTCATTTCGGGGGCAAGGACGATCAGCTAGTGCTTTGCGCTGGTAAAGGTTCGCTTACTGAAGCGGTATCGACGATTTCTTTCGCTTATTATTGTTGCAGCCGGAGATATTCACATATGGGACCGCGAATCAGGGGCGTTACTACACCACGTCCGCGCACAATCACTCGGAGGCGGCGACTTGACTTGCGTCGCTTGGAACCCTGCGGCTGACCCTTTCATGTTCGCAACGGGCTCCCACGATGGTGCTGTGCGCATATGGACTACTCAATCGACGCCGCATTTTCACATGCGCAGAATATCAGGCAGCGTGACGCCTCTCAGCGACACCTCATCGCAACTGCAGCTCGACTTCGAGCCGCGCGCAGAGAGTTCAACCGGACAACAGCGATTCGAAAATGTCCTATTGCGCGTTGAAACGCCAGTCGAGTCTAGCGAGGGCCCGGCTGGCCAATCTTCGGAACACACGATCGTGTTCTCCACTCCACGAGCAGGAGGTACATACCCGACGCACTTGTAGCCGCCCGCGAAGATCGAACCTCGAAGTTGGTTACCCTTATCTCTATCCGTTGTTGTTTCTGACACGTGTTTGTTAACATACTTTACATACTATTGCATGGAATACACATTGCATACATGATATTCAAAATCTTCCGTGGATCGCGCGCTCCAGTCGACCATTATGTGCGAGTTGCGTGAACGCGGGTGATACGGGGTCTTGCATGCATGGTTCGAGCGCCCATATACTGATAATGGTGATAAGCCCTAATCGCGAAGTGACTGTGGCCATCTCATTCGAGACTGTCTGGAAGGTTCAATTCCCTCGGTTGTTTCACTTGCGCACGGCTTCTTCACAGGCTTCAATTCCCAGCGTTATCTTCTCTGTGTTGTTTCCCATCGGGGGGCGGATTCCTCAAATTGCTCTCTAATCACGGACCTCTCTAAGCGAATAAAAAAAAAGTATCAACCCTCGGTGTTGCCCTTGCGTCAGAGGACGTAACGGGACAGACATGACGTGGCCTCATGCATGATCCCACATAATCGGTACTGGCACGCGCAGGACATACCTATATGCAGGACGTATATGTCGGTCACATATCCCAGAGGGCGACTGCACTCACCTTATCCACGCCTCACGTCCCCTTTGGAAGCCGTCCCAACTACATCCACGATCACCACGAGACTTTGCACGGATCAGCACGAATAGAAATTCGCGACGTCTTTTAGTGTTGAACACTCTTACTTTCGGGGCTCGGCGACGGTCGGGGCATTGCTCTTGACGACCGAAAGACTGGTCCACTAGAAAAACCCATCAGCTATTCGCTGCCACACAGCGTTTGAAAAATGACATACTGTCGTCGCCCAGAACCCGTTTTCATCGACGTAGACAGCGTCTTTGAGCCTCCAGGAGGGCGAAATGTTCGGAGGGAGCCGACAATGTCGAAACTTCTGGACGCACTCAATGAGCTGGGCAAGCAGGACCGCAACGAAGTTGATCACACTGGTTTGTTCTATCCCGTTCATACTCATTCGCCAGTCGTTGGTCACATTGACTATTATATCTCATAAACCACAGATGTTGTGCAACACGCGAGCTTTGAGGATGACGGAGACGTTCGTAAGTTGGGCGTCAAGACGTCCGTCACATGTTCTAACTAGCAGTGCACTCGGAATAGCCGGCGTGAACGAACAGCTCCAGCAAGCTGGTGCAGATGCATTCAACCGATTTCAAAGGTGCGCCCATGCGACGGTGATCTTGCGCGACCCGATTGTCAGTGTCTCATGTCGCTTGTCTGGCTTTCTAGGAGAGTCAACGACCTCGACAAAGAGGTACTGTATCCAAATCCTTTCACTATTCACCATCTCTACATTCGCGCGCGCTCACATGATCGCAATGTGCCTTTCATCAGCTGCGGACTTGCGTCAACGCTACCCGACAACTTGGGAGCTCCGTCGCTATCCTGGCTTCCGTGTTCCAACTCCGCGGTCGTTTGACTCAAATTTCTTTTCTTTTCCGAGAGAACGCGGCAAGTCTGTACCCACGAAAAGTCGTACGTCTACCGAGGGAATCTCTGGTGGGCCGGAGTAAGCTCCCGAGGCGCAGGCTCGATAGACTGCGTACCTCTCAAGCACGTGGCAGACGGCGCCTGGAGCTTGACAAACTTAACCTTGAAGACTTCCCGCAACAGCTCGAGCTATTTGCGTCTGATTTGTCGACGTTTTCGTTTAGCCTCAATGAATTCCCGGAGTTCACAGACAAAGCCATTGACGCGCCTATCACCGCATTTGAAGATGACCTCAGGGTAGGGCCCGGGCCATTGTCTGATTGCTATGAGCATTCGTGCTAAAAATATGTCTAGTATTGGGCCTCTTGCCTAATAGCTTATGAAGGTACAGAGTCTTCACCACTCCGTGTAGTACACATCATCAGTTCCTTACGGTTACGAAGGCAAACTCAGATCGCCCGCTGTTCAGAGATATCTACACGAGTTGATGACAGACGTGAGCGAACATCTCAGCTCCGTTAGCGCAGCGTTATCCATGTTTATTGAAGTTGGTCAGTCGCCATGGGTGTCTTTCGTTACGTTGTTTGAAACTAACCCATGATGCAGGCATCCCAACGATCCGTTTCGCACAACAACATGTGGCCAGCAATTTTCTGAATCTCTCAACCATCGCGACATTTTTCTCTGCAGTTACTGCAACAACCCTACAATACTCCTACCAAAACGTTGGCACGGGCACTGCAGATGCCGTCAACGCATTCTGGTTTACATCCATGGTATTCAGCATTGCTGCCGCCGTCAACAGTCTCCTCGGGTTGACGTGGAGGCAATCCGTATAGTACGCCGAAACAATGAACCTTTGTGTCCTCCCCTAACTCTCTCTCCCAGTCGTTCTCCAGGGCACCACGTTCCCTGGTGGGTTTTGATCTGGCTCAAGCGCTCGCCCCTCGTGTTTCTCGTGCTTTCGGTGGCGTGCTTTTCCATCGGCCTCGTTCTCTTCACATACTCTTCGCGGCAGGTGCGTCTATATTCGATTGTTCGAAATGGGCCGTGCATGTACCGACTGCGAATACAGAATTATACAGTCTCTGTGATTACGACGGTCTTCACTGCATTCAGCAGCTTCGGCCTAGTTGCGGTTTCTATGTGGTTCATATTCGAACGCTGGGTTTATGCCCGCCACAGGGGCTCAAAGTGGCTCCGGGACTCTCTGGATGAATGCTGGGTGGCCATCGTGGATGTCGTGTCTCGCCGTCGATTTCTTTCAGCTGTTCATTGCACGAGGGATGCCCTAAAATCTGCGAAATCCTCTTTAATCAAGTTCTTTCGACCTCACACCACCACTGAAATAATAATAGCTCCTTCACCTTCATGGAGCTCGCTGACTCATGCCCCCTCTTCCGTTGCGAGAACTATACCTAATACCCTCGCAGAGCCTCAGAGAACTCGTTCCTCGTCCCCAATTCCCCACGTAAATACTGAAACTCAATCCTCGGGCCAACATCTCCCTGAAGAAACGAGCGACGAGGCCGCTCCGCCGGTCGCTATGCCGGCACGGCGTGCACGTTTCGTGCAGGCCATTCGTTCCGTGATCGTAGCGCAACAGGGTCCCACGGGAATACCACGACCGCCACCGAACGTACTTAGCCCCGAAGGCGTGCGTCAGGAAGAACTACTTGGACTCATTCGCAGTTCGCGGGTGGCTAGGTTGGCTCCAAAGCTAAGAGGCTTTGCCCCCACTCAAGAGTTTGCCGCACATCAAGCGTTGGTGCGCCACTTACAATTTTCGCCCGACGGAAAGTTCTTGGCAACTTCGAGGTTGGCGCCATTTTTCGATTGCCTTGAGGCTATCACTAATGATTCCATTTCGAAGCTGGGATAATACATCCGCCATTTTCAACACCAATGTAAGCCCGGCTCGACGATGGGATTAATGGCACTTCCACTAACGCCTGGAATGCAGGACCCATTTTCTCCCCATCGTACGCTCTCCCACCCAAGTTTTGTGAATCAGGTCGCATGGTTGTCTTACTTCTTCTGATTTCCTAGCTATCTGCTGATTGACTATTGAAGGTCACCATCAGGTACCCTACTTTTGACGAAGCTCGCGCGCTCTATAAGACTCTGGACAGATGTTCGTCTATCAAACCCCCGACCTTTCAGCTATCTCATGAGATCGTAGATAGGCACCTGTCGTCAAACCATCGATCGGAACACTTCGATACATTCCGTTCGCTGGTTGCCAGGTAGCGAAGGTCGGCTCGAAACATGATGAGATTTTCTCCTGGGAAATAACACCACACATCATGCAGCTTTCATGTCCGTGGAAGGTACCCAGATCGTGAAATTAGTAAGCGGGTTCTACAAAACTGCTTATTCTCTGCCATTCTGACATACACACTCAGGATCTGACTGGCAGAGTGGGCCTATTCAGTTTCTGTGACTACTAGCGAGCTTTCTATATTGTTTAGGTATTGGACACCTATCATTTTGAGCGCCTTGCGATCCACGACGTGTCTATCACCCCCGATGGCCTGCGCCTCCTCGGGTTCGGAAGTCTCTTGTCCTCTGGTGCAGGCCTGAAACCGAGTAAGTGCCGCGCGGAGAAACAGATAATTGGTACGTTGGATGCGCCCAGAATGTGCCGACGTCCACTGATACATACTTCTGACTACAGTCTACAACCTCGACCGCAGAGTTATTGAGACGTGAGCACGGTCCCACTCTCTCCATCATACTATTCAGCTATAGGACCGCCATAGGCATGTCCCACTTCTTCACAGCATTCGAGACATCACCTTGTCGAGGAGTGGTCATTTCGCTCTAATTAGCTATGAGCCGAAGGTTCGTGTTATACCATGAATTGGTATTGGTCCGGCACTCTAACACGGTCGACTCCTGCTCCGAGTCTAGGTCGCACCCCAATTGTGGAAATTGGTGGCATACTACGACTGGGAAAAGGTCGAGCCAATTCAAACAATGACGCTCTCACTCCGACACACCTACATCCCCAAGACCGCTGTGGATTTTGCCGGGCCTAGTTCTTTTGGAGGGAGAGACGACGAACTCGTGCTTTGTGCGGGAAAATGTGAGCCATGTTTCGCTCGGGCGACCATTCATCGCGCTGAGGAACTTTGCAAGCTGGAGATATTCATATATGGGACCGTGAATCCGCATCATATTTACACCACATCCGGGCGCCGGCTTTGGGTGGCGACATGACCTGCATCGCCTGGAATCCAGCTGCTGAATATTTCATGTTCGCTACTGGTAGCCACGACGGTACAGTGCAGATGTGGACAACGCCGGGAATGCAGCCACGCAACTTACGTCCGACTATCACGACCACTACACCGCGTACAGAGGTATCAGCACTACCAAGGTCCATTTCAAGTATTGCAAACCTTGCTCCTCCGATTCTGCCAGAGCCCGGTCACCTATTTCCACTGAGGGGCAAGCAGAATATCGCTAGATCCACGGAGCAACCAACTCCGATATACGACCTCATTAAAACACATCCAACGCAGAAGGCGCTCGGGGTGTCATCTCGGCTGCCATCAAAAACTCTTGCATCAAGGCGCCATTCATGGGCGTAGGGTTAGTGGTGTCAGGAAAACGCATGGGTTGGACTCATGCCCAGGGTATCACAGTTCCATGGCAAAGCATTGCAGTGCAATCATTCGGCCAATTCGGGAGTGGCGGACTTTTAAATATGCATTGATCGGAAGTCACAGCCTGTTCAGTACAGCACCATGGGCTCACTCTATCACGCTATCATGATATCATAGTTTGGATATCTCATTGGTCATGGCGACTTCATGAAATTACAACATTTTTACGGTATTTTCTGTACGCCCTACCGAATCTTGTACTTGATGACTTCTTCTAGACTTCCGTGCATCATCAGCGATACTCTTATTTGACATTTGGGCTCACCTGTCTAGACTATGGTCATGAAGCGACCGTGTGAATTGTTCGCATTGTCAACACCCCCTGTGTGCCAGTGATACTGTGATAGTGTATCCTCGTTGCATGCGTGTGGACGACTTCTAGTTGGAAGCGCTCGTTCTTGAATTAGCCCTCTTAAATACCTCTCAGTCAACCTCTCGAGCCGTTTCCCCTGTTCCCCCGATTCTGCGAACCAAGAAAGCCAAGTGCCTGTACGCCCACTTATTGTGAGAAGGCAATTTCGAAGCACCAGACCGCCTACACCTCTCTGTAGCCGTATCTATACTCACGTTGGAATGACCCCGTCATATTCGCCCGAGTATGGGGACTTCGATATAGGCGGTATCCTTCGTCCATCGGAAGAACAAGACACTCGACAGGGACAGACGCTTTCAAGACTCCTGGATGCTCTCGACCAAATCGGCAAGCGCCACCAGATTGATTCCGCTAGTCAGTGTTATCACTATAGGACGTAGCAATGCAATAACTCGAGTTCGCTCTGATATATCAAGTACAACATAGCGATATCGTAGACGATGGTGCATGTAAGATTTTTTGCCTCGCATCATATCCTCTTACGACGTTGCAACGCAGCCGGTGTCGACGAACATTTGCAGCAGGCCGCTGTGGACGCATTCACTAGATTTCAGAGGTGCGGAACCTTTCTCCTACCCCAGTCCGTGAATTAGTTCTTATGTTTCCTATAGAAGGGTAAATGACTTCGATAAAGAGGTATTCCCATTTTCAGTTTCTTCGCAGACAGCTTGACTGTCGCTCGCCATTCCAGCTTCGAACCTGTGTCAACCTAGCGAGACAGCTGGGAAGCTCTGTGGCCATTTTGTCGTCTACATTTCAGCTTCGAGATCGCCTTGCTCAAATTTCGTTCCTTTTTCGAGAAAATGCTGCAGATCTATATCCACGAAAAATCTTCCGGCTTCCGAGAGAGTCTCTCGTGAGCAGAAGCAGAATGCCGAAACGCAGGGTCGAAAAGTTAAGACACTCAACAAACGTTCGGCGGCGGCTCCCGTTTGACAAGCTCGATATTGAGGACTTTCCAGAACAACTGGACCTCTTTTCTCGTGCTCTCTCCAAGTTTTTGTATAACCTCGACGAGTTCCCGGAGTTCACGGATAAATCGGTTGATGCTCCTTTAATGGCATTCGAAGGCGATCTCAAGGTATATTCTACATTTCCTACTGTCGTTTTTCAGGACCATACTGATTTTCAACTCTTTCCAGTACTGGGCCTCTTGCCTGCTAACATACGGAGGTATTTCTTAAGGTCTGTCCTATGCTCGGCGCTCATCAATAAAAAGGCGAACTCAAATCCCCCCCAATCCAACGTTACATCATGGAGTTAATGTCCGATATGGGCGAACACTTCGAATCAGTCAGCGCAGCATTATCCATGTTCAACGAAGTCGGTCAGTATCGTGTGTCAATTTCAGTGCCTGCCAAATTGAGACCAGGTAGGTATTCCAACGATCCGATTTGCTCAACAGCACGGAGCAAGCAACTTTCTCAATCTATCGACGATCGCAACATTCTTTTCTGCTGTTACGGCGACGACAATACAATTCTCTTATCAGAACGTTGGCACGGCCCTCGCAGATGCCGTGAATGCATTCTGGTTCACATCAATGGTATTCAGCATTGCGGCTGCGGTCAACAGCCTCCTTGGACTAACTTGGAAGCAGTCAGCATAGTAAGGCAAGACCTCTGAAACTTGGACTGGATATCTAACATATATGTGCAGCCGTTCTCCGAGCCATCAGGTCCCCTGGTGGGTTTTGCTGTGGTTGAAACGTACACCCTTGGTATTCCTCGTCCTTTCGGTAGCGTGCTTCTCCATTGGTCTAGTGCTTTTTGCATATTCTTCGGGGCAGGTGCGTATGTCAACGTGGTATCCTTGAGGAAACCCGAGTTGAGTGTGTGCATGTCGTTCCTCAGAGCCCATTTGTGTCTGCAATCACCACGTTGTTCACCGCTCTCAGTAGCTTCGGGTTGGCCACCGTGTCGACGTGGTTCGTGTTGGAACGCTGGGTTTCCAACAAACACAAAGGATCAAAGTGGCTAAGCGACTTTTTCGACGACATCTGGAAACTCGTTCGCCCAGTACTGTCGTTCCATCAAGCGTTCTACATTGCACATCGCATTAGGCTCGCGCTGACTCGTACAAAGAAGTGGGTTCTCCAGTGCTTTGAGTGTCCCGTTCGGGCTCCGGGTCAAACTTCCTCGTGGAACTCCTTGGATCACACCGCTTCACCGCAATATGCCAATGTGTCACCCCGCCATGCAGCACCATCTGACCAAACATCTGACACAACATCATCACAATCCGATCCAGTGGCCGAATGCCCTATCGCTACTTCAGACCCCCAAGGACCCCGGCCTTCGACCGTAGTTGTTTCACCTCGAAGAGCGCGTTTCGCGCAAGCTCTCCGCACAATGGTGGAAAAACAGGCAGCTGGCGTTTTCACAAGACAACACCCGACGGCGGCACGACCCGCTCCCGCCGAAAGTCGGCAAGAAGAGCTCAGGGGTATCATTCGTAGTTCGCGTGTGGCGAGGCTCGTGCCCCCGTTGAAAGTCCTTAGGCCCACCCACGATTTTACTGCGCACCAAGCCCTTGTACGTCAACTACAATTTTCGCCAAATGGTAGA
The DNA here is from genome assembly GCA_025766275.1 of Lactarius indigo. Taxonomy (NCBI): domain Eukaryota; kingdom Fungi; phylum Basidiomycota; class Agaricomycetes; order Russulales; family Russulaceae; genus Lactarius; species Lactarius indigo. The sequence goes on from JAFKAC010000262.1 coordinate 23,786, forward strand.
TTCCTGGCGACTTCGAGGTGAGCGTCACCATTAGATATCACGGACTTCTTGGCCCAATCACATTACCAGTTATGACCAGACTTCGGTCCTCTTTAGCATTGGAGTAAGTCATAACTTGAAAGTCGCTCTCAATGACATGACTGATCACTCTGTAGACATCAGTACCGCACCACCGAACGCTTACTCACTCCGAACCAGTAGGCCAGATAGCTTGGTACGTTATTTGTCCGTCCATCCTGGTCCTGTTCCTGTAATTGACCCGGTCCACTAGGTCCCCCAGTGGGAGCCTTCTCTTGACCAAGTTCAGGCACTCTGTCAAAGTCTGGACTGATGTGAGTTTTAGGGGTGGATACGGGCCTCCCTCCTCATTTCCATAAATTAGGCGGGCAAATGTCGCCAAGAAATCGACCGCAAGCTTCCAATTCAGTCAATCTGCTGGCTTCCTGGTGGGGAAGGTGGGCTTCATATAGGTATTTTTATATGACAGGTCATGACCGCTCTCTTCCACAGCGTTCATGTCTGTTGAGGGACAGAACGTTCATAAGTTGGTCAGTGATCTGTGGCCCCATTCCGCTCGCGAGTGCTCAACGGCATACTTCCACGAAGGATATTACTGGCCAGGTATCCACACTGATGCGCTGTCAAGGAAGACAAGTTCATGTTCTCTCACTTGTTTAGGATTTGGATACGTATTATTTTGAACGCCTGAAAATCCAAGAGGTTTGTGTGACTCCGGACGGCCAGCGGCTGATAGGCCATGGGGTCAGCACCGCCTCTCGTGACGGCCTACGTCCCAACAAATGCCGGGCGGAAAAGCTATTTTTCGGTATTTTCCCTGCCAAAGTCATCTCCGGCATGTCGTTTGACCGGCATACATAGTTTACAACTTGGATACGAAGCATCTTGAAGAGTGCGCATAACACTTTCAACAGGTTTGAGAATGATGCTCATCTATTTTATGAAGCCGGATTCCGGTGCTTCACAATATTCGGCACATCGCGCTTACACAGAGTGGGCAATCCGTTTTGTTGAGCTATGAATCAAAGGTCAAAATTCTCCAGTCCATGTAGACGGGACTCACTATCTTTCTCTAGGCAGCACCTCAGCTCTGGAAGTTGTCTTTCACGTCAGAGTGGGAAAAGGTTGATGCACCCGTGATGGCACGACTCTTGCTTCGACATACCTACGTGTCAAAGCCACCGATGGAGTCTCCAGGACCTAGTTACTTTGGAGGTAAGGATGACGAAATGGTTCTTTGCGCGGGTAAAGGTAAGAAAGAGACAGTTGTTCCACACCTTTTTTCGCTGAAACCGTTCGTAGCCGGGGACATACACATTTGGGATCGTGAATCTGCGTCATTCTTGGTCCATATCCGCGCGCCAGCGATAGGCGGCGGCCTGACCTGCGTTGCGTGGAACCAAGCAGCGAATCCTTTCATGTTTGCCACAGGCAGCCACGACGGCACGGTGCAATTTTGGACGTCATCCCTCAGGGATGCGACCGAGAGAGTGACCTTATCGGGCTTACGAACCTCATTCATCGAGGAGACCAGTTCGACGGCTGACCCTGACCGAACTTCGTGGGTGTCGCAAAAACCTATCATCCCCAGTATGGGCGAGAACGAGAAAGGCAGTTATGACGGAGATGACGGCGACGATTACAGTGGAAAGGGAAAGGACGCTGCGAAGTTCAGTAGCAATGGTGATGGGCAAAGTTTCAGGTCGGTGGTATCCCAGATGCCTACACTTCTTTATGACGCCGCGCCTGTATAATTTCCTGTCGGGGATAAGTTGTTTAGATCGGACCTAGACGCCTCGGTAGATTCGCTATTCTCCCATCGATTTGTACAACATCAGGATCATGGTGCGAACATTGTCGAAAAGATTTCTTGTTGAGCGATTACTAGCAACTCGGCCCATCGTCATCGCCCCTAGCAATCGCCGCGCCTTTCTTCTTCGAACTACACACTGTAACTACGTGATCATGTCCCTCAGTCCCCCTCGAACTGTCTCGATCGCCGTCGTAGGTGTCGGATTAGTCGGCTCCGAGTTCGTGCGGCAGCTGCAGGCACTCCCGCCTCCGCATCCATTCCGCATCGTCTCGCTCTCGTCCTCCAAAACGGCCATCCATAATCCCAACGGCATACCACCGACGGCCAACTGGCGCACGCTCCTTCGTACCTCCTCCTACCCCACGCCGAGCCCGTCCGACCTCGCGCACACGCTCGGGCAGCTCGTCCGCAGCGACAACACCGTCGTGCTGGTCGATAACACGTCTGCCGTGTCCGTGGCGGAGGTGTACCCGGCGCTGCTGCGCGCAGGTGTCCACGTCGTGACGCCGAACAAAAAGGCGTTCTCGGGCGCGCAAAAGCTATATGACCAGATCGTCGCCGCGAGCCGCGAGAGCGGCGCCAAGTTCCTGCACGAATCGACCGTCGGCGCCGGCCTGCCCGTCATATCCACGCTCAAGGATCTCGTCGCGACTGGTGACAAGGTGTGTACGTGATGAACAATCACCACTTGCTTGGGCAATGGGCTCTGAAGATGGAGGCTCCCCCACGCCCACTCTCCCTCCATTTTTCCTTCTTTTTGTTTTTGTTCTTAGAACACTGATCGAATCGAAAAGGTGACCAGAATCGAGGGCGTCTTCTCTGGAACGCTAAGCTACATCTTCAATGAATTCTCGACAGGGTCCGCCGATGGACCGGCTTTCTCCACCGTCGTACGCACTGCACGCGACAAGGGCTACACAGTACGTTCTCTCTTCTCCACATCACATCGTCGCAATCGACGAACGATCAACGAACGATCGCCCTGTCTTCCTCCCTCCCTCTGCCCCTCTGACGCGCCCCTTCTTTTTGGGGGGCTGGCTTAGGAGCCGCACCCAGCAGACGATCTGAACGGCGCCGACGTCGCACGTAAACTGACCATCCTCGCGCGTCTCCTCTCGAGGCCAGACGGCCAGCCACCGATCTCGCTGCCAGACGGCTACTCTTCCGTGCCCACACAGTCCCTGATCCCTGTGGGCCTCTCCCTCTCGTCCGTGCCCACGGGCGATGCGTTCCTTGACGCGCTCCAGGCGCACGACGCACATTTCGACACCTTGCGCGCTGAAGCAGCGGCGCGCCAAGGTCAAGGCGCTAGTCCTGGTGGCGCCGTGCTCCGCTACGTCGGCGTGATCGACGTGGATGCGGAAATCGGCAGTGGGTCTGTCAGGGCTGGCCTTGAACGGCACGTCACGTCACTCTCAGGAGCCGATCAGTTATTGATGAGCGGCGCAGGTACCCAACGACCCACCCATTCGCGACGTCACTTGGTGGATCGGATAACATTATTATGTTCCATACCGAGCGGTATGGTGCACGTCCGTTAATTGTCCAAGGTGCTGGCGCAGGGGCAACGGTCACGGCCATGGGTGTACTGAGCGATTTGCTCAAACTGGCGTAGGAAAGAATGAGTTGTCTGGAGTGCAGCACGACCAGCTTGAAAAATCAACTTTCTCTTAACCACACTGCAACGACGGTGTACAAGTATTCATCGTATATACGACCCGTATTATCCTATCCCTCATCTCCTTCTCACCTCCACAAGAGCACTGCAACGGAGCAATACACACTAGCGGTGAACGCATATAAACACAATAATGATGTCGAGCACGAAGACGGGATGTATGCGTAACAAGGAAGATGAGGGATTTAGGCAAACAACGGCGTAAAGAGATGGGGGATCTAATGATGAGACAAGAAAGGGCAGAAGGAGTGTGTATCGATAACGGACGGGACCAACAGTGAAAAAAAAAAGGGGGGGGGGAGATTAGGTTGGCAAAAACAAGAAGCGGGGAGGTAGCTTCTAAACTTCATTCGCAAGGAATTCGCGATGATTTGCCGTCCTCGTGAAAAGGGATCGATTTAAACGGGAAAGACGGAGTAGTGGTGAGTATGTGTACGCGCTTGACGACAAAAAAGGGAGCAGGATCACTATAACCAACATACAGATATTAGGGTGGCGACCGAAGCTAAAAAGGTAAACAACTCACAGTGACCACCAATAACATACACGGCAGCGATAAAGAGAAAAGACTGCGAGCCAGATACCAGAGGGACACCGTTGCGGGAAAAAACCAAAGCACGGTTACCACTAATACACCCAAGAAATAAGAGAATAACTTGGTGAAAAGGATAATAATGCTAATGGTAAGAGGGGGGTAGGACTATGCATCGGATGAACAAGAGGGGGGGAGGGCGGTAGTTGATACAGAAAGATATAAAACCAGAGAACGTGTCGTAAATACTGAAATTCCCGTGCGAGAAGGGAAAGAAAGAAAGTGCACGGAGAGAAAAATATATACCAACTTGAGCTGGGATTAGGGTCCCAAGAACCAAGAACACGGGGCTTTAAGGAGGGGAAAAAAAAAAAAATAACCCTGCGCGTTGTCCGAGACACATGGCAGAAGCGCAATACGGGGAAGGATAAATAAGCAGGGTTGCCAACGAAAGACGACCGATGTAGTGTATAGATGCGGTGACGGGGGGAAAGATGGGCGTTTGGGTTTTCATAGATATGTCAACCGACCGTGGTCGCTCTTTTGTACAACTTTGAACTTCGCCTTTCTAATTTGTACGAAGTCCAAGAGTGAGACAATGCCAGTGCGAGATGCGAAAGCATGCGATGTGTCGTTGATGAAACATTAGAGAGCCAATAGACAGGAAAGTGAAAAAGACAAAGAGACGCGCAATCTTGAGCAATTGATGGCGGCAGTCTTGATCGGCGACCTGGGATGAATACGGAAGCCGACCGAGGAAGGAAAATAACCGAAAAAGAGACATCTTGACGAGAGTTTGCCACAAAAGGAGATCTAGTCGGTTGCGCTTGAGGCCCAGCGATGAACGTTATACCACAGAGAGTAGAGAGCACAAGAACCAAAACGTCGAGGAAATAATGATATCGGAAAAAAGGAACCCTGGCGTATCAACACCAGGGCGGATATTGAAGAAATAACTTGATCGACGGCGGGCCAGGCATTTTTGAAGGGAAGAAACCCCCCGATGGAGTGGAGCTCAAAACAACCAACACAACCTCAAACTAATACAAGGAAGTAAGTCTTTATTTCTTTGGGAGTACAACAAGGAGAAACCAACCTCAAATGGGAACGTCGCTCATGGGAGGGCAACCTGCGCCTTGAAGGCCGGAACGGGTAGAACATCAGGACTGGGCGAGTTCTGGAACTTGGAGCTAGCCCAGAAGTCCTTTTTGCTGCTCGAGGCTGCCGAAGCAATGCGACGACGAGTTGAAAGGTTACCCTGGGCTTTGAGACCACCGTCAGATGGAGAAGATAGAGCGCTATCCTCGTCCATAGACAGGTTGAAAACTCCCTCACTCGGAGAACGTAGGTGCTGGCGCTTACGCTCCGGGGTCACAGTGGGTACTGGCTTGGAATTGAATGGGAAGCCCGACCGTGGGGTAGTGATGGGAGCAGTGCGAGGGCCATCGTCATAAACAGTTGACTGCTGCCGAGTGGTATTACCGCCCTTAGAACGGACGGGAGTAGAGGGGGTAAAAACGTCGTCATCATCCTCAACATCAGTGAGGTCATCACAAATAGGGAACACATCCGCGATAGCCCCGTTTGATTGCATGCTTGACAAAGTGGGAACGGAGCGCGAGAGGTTCAATGAGTGGTTGTCCCATGAACGGGGCTGTGCAGTCGGGCGAGGGACGGACAGAGCCTTGGAAGGTGGAGGGGTGGAGGGTACACCGACATTCTGACGACGTCGAGCGAGTTTGCCAGTAGGACGGGAGGCGAGCTTGGGAGCGGGACGAACTGGAGGGTTAGCCTTGGTGGGAGTGGACGGAGGGTTGTCTGATTCGCTCTCCGAGGAGACTAGGAAAAGGTCAAAAGAATTATGCTGGGGGGTATGGAGAGAATAAAGACGAGTAGGTGGGTTGGGGTTGTTGTTAACCTCTGCCTGCGAGGGAAGGTGGGAAGGGTTGGGGGGAGAACCCTGATGATGTTGAAAGTTGTGTCGCCGGTTGTTGCTCCTACGTACGAGAGACTGGGAATTGCTCCTGACAATTCGATAGTGAAGGTGAGGACTTGTTGTCACTGGTTGCGATTGTGACATTATTTACCTTGGTTTCGGCTTATCCTTGCTCGGCTTCGAGCTCTGACGGCCACGTAGCGACTTCTCCTGGGAAGGAGATGGTGTAACGGGGAAGGCTTGTGGCTTAGCGGGAAGATGAGCTACGAGGGGAGGGTTGCTCGAATCATCGGAGAACAGAGGCTGTACCGCAGTTGGCGGAGGAAGCGACTGGCGGGCGGTGCTGGCCGGCTTTGGCTTATTGCTATGTGTTGAGCGAGGGTGGCGATTGTGATGGGTTTGATGCTGATTAGAACGAGGTGGAGTGACAGATGGAGGCTTTGATAGAGAAAGTAGGCCAGGGATACGAGTTGGTTGTACGAGTACGGTTGGGGGGGCAGAGGGATGCCGACGGTGGTGAGTAGGAGTAGAGAGTAGATGAACGGGCTTCTGGACCATCATCATCTCGGAAGAGAGAGAGAGTAGGGAGATGTCAAGGCAAAGTGAAGGATGGGGAGGAGGGAGGAGTGGATGTATGCGGGTGCGTTAAAGGGAGACGGAGAGGGGACACAGGGGCGATAACTAAGAAAGAAAAGCGAAAAACAAAAAAAAAGGTAGGGTGGGCTGACAAGTCCTTTTTGAATACCCGAACCGTAACTGGTTTCTCGGGTCATCAGAAGGTGGCGCTATTTCACACTCCGACTTCGCACTCGTTACGCCCAGTTCCATTTCGGGTCTCATGCCGCCTAGATCTCAGAACCGCCTCACCTTACACGGTATCTCCGTTCAGACGTCCGCCTTAGTGCCCCTTCCCAGGCTTCCGTTATCGCAACCCCACAACTCTCTCCGTCAATGTCACTTACTCTAAGATGATCTTGTCTCGTATTGGTCTCGCCCCCCCTGCCCTTGCCGCTCTTTTGTCCTCGTGTCCTGATCCTAACGTCCCTGTCGTTTCACTTCATACTTCTTCAGGGTTCGAGAGCCTTCTTTTCTTCTTCTGACACCGACACCGATACTCTTGTACCTCACTTTTAAAAACTTTATTTTTGTCTCCTGACAGACTTTACACCCCTCGTCTTCGTCTCCTATTTTCTTTTCTTCCCTCAGGTGTCAAACAGAAGGACTCTCCTTTTCCCCTCTCTTCCTCTCCTCATCCGATCTTACCTTTTTCGTATGGTATTAGGTTATGCCAGACTTATACCAGGCCACAGCAATGTGTCCCCCGATCAATTCCTTTTGGTCTATACCACCAGTAGCGTAATTATCTGCATTGAGAATTCTGATCTCAACACACCGCAACAAGGCGGTAGACGGCGGATCGGTTTCTGGAATTATCGTGTTTGGACGAAGTTACGAACTGCCCATGGAAAGACGGATTCCCTGGTTCCTGTGTGTGGTGCCCGCGTAATAAGACCGCCTCTGGGAACCGCCTTTGTTAATATTACTGAGCTTACTGGTCTTATTTTCTCTCGCCTTATAGTCTGCAATAAAGATGGAAACGAGGATACTTGTATGCGCACTTGTTTTCAACTTACGCAATACAAGACTACGCTTCGAATAGAAAGAAGAAAGACTAACAATAATCAACCTCCATCATCGTTGCCACGCCTTGGACACGCCCTTTTGCACACCCCGCCACTGCAGTCGCGCTTTGTCACTCTACCCGTCGCAACAAGATCGATAAGGGTGCGGTGTGCGCGTTGTATTATGCCAACAACATCTTGCGAGGGTCTTCTATGTACTCTTTTACTCTCACTAAACAACGACAACAATATCAGCAGACTGTTCAAACAACACGTGGGTTTCACACACCAAGGAATGTCACAGCCTCTCGGCCGTCCAACAACCGATGGTCGTACGTCAGCGCAACGACCATAATCGGCCTTATCACAATCTGTCCATTCACGACAACTGGGCGATCCTTGGTTGCGTGCATCCCTGTTATTTCAAATTTCCCATTTCGCTAAGTTCATGGGGTTCCCTCGAGGCAGAACGCAGCCACGCACCAAGCACAGCCGATTGTGGCAGGTTAATGATAGGCGTGCCATACAACGACCCAAACACGCCCCCATTAGAACTATCAGTGAACTCTATCAGTAACAACACTTCATCGCGACCGTCAAACATGAGGCACGTACATTGTGAACGACCCCCCGCCATATCCTCGAGTGTCAGCTTGTTGTCCCTTGCCTATTAGGGGAGAAAAAAAATGAGTTTCACATAAAACGTGACCACGCGTAAGACACGCCTTCTTCCCAAGAGCCGTGAGTTCACGCTCAAATTCGACAAAAGATAACGATTCCGCATTCTTGATCACCGGTGTGACGAGCCCCTTTGGAGTCGCGACTGCAACACTGAGGTCCACGTAGTCGCGATAAATTATCTCGTCACCCTGCGCAAAGCCCTAAAATCAGATCAAACATGTATCACTGCGAAACGACCCTGACCTCGATCGACGCGTTCGCAGCCGGAATCTCCTTGAGGGCCAGCGCGGATGCCCGGGCAAATGCGCTCATGAAACCGAGCTTGACGTCGTGCTGTTTGAGCACCTCTTCCTTGTACCGTTTGCGCATTTCCATCAACGAGGACATATCGATCTCGTTGAACGTCGTCAGGAATGCGGCCGTGTTCTGTGATTCTTTCAGCCGCTCTGCAATGCGCAAGCGCATCCGGCTCATCTTGACCCGGTTCTCGTTTCGCGAACCCCCGGCTAGAGTGGGTGTAGGAGCGGACTTGCTCTCGTCTTTCGGTGCCGGTGCGGGTTTGTTCGTCCCTTTTGTTTCCGTCTTGCCACTGGGAGCTGGGCTCGGCGTACTTGCGGGCGGCGGCGATGACTCTTGCTTAGCGGGGGCCTTTGCATCCGCAGAGTCCTTCTCCGCTTGCGGCGGTGCGGTCTCAGACGACGCGGCAGGAGACGAGGATTCGCCTGCCTCGCCGGGTGCAATGCGGAACAGGTCCTGCCCAACCGTTACCGTGTCTTCTTCATTCGCAAGCAGCTCGGTTATCTTGCCGGCAGTTGGTGCGTTGACGGACACGTCGATCTGCGAGAGTGGGTGGAATGAAAGGTGTCAACCATCTCCGAAGTGGCTCCAATGACGAAAAAGGAAGGAGAAAGGGGAGAGTAGAAATCCGAGAGATGGACAGCGAGACGGAAAATATGTCATCGAGGGAGGTACTGTACATACCTTGTCGGTCTCAATAGTGGCGACCTCCTCGTCAGCCTCGACTGTATCACCGACCTTCTTCTGCCAAGTCTTGAGCGTGCCTTCCGAGATGGACTCGGCCATTTGAGGCACCTTGACGGTCTCATCTGTCCACAACGCAACATAACATCAGTCACGACATCTCACCACTGCCCGAGTGCATTTAAAACTCCGTACCCTTTAGCAGTTTCGTGGTATGGAAGGGGGCGCGGCGCGCAAGCTCCCTGTGACATGCATCTAGTCAGCGGACAGCCGAGTCTCATACGCGTATAAGTGGGGTCGAGGGGACTTCGTGGGTACAGAATAGACGAGAATGGGCCAGACCCGGGACGCACCAACTGCGCGACGTGGCGAGAACCCCGACTGTGCTACGCGGTATAATGCCCCGCGCGCGGGCGAGAGCAACAACGCGTTTTGACAGCATGGCTTAACAGCGTCGTGAAGTTGAAATAAGGTGAAGTATACTCCAGTAGGAGTTTAGTTCAAGTGAATATAGGTGTAACAAGAGCAAGAGGTTTCTCCGGCAGACGGAGTAGTTGGGTTGTCAGTCAGTTCCGTTCCGGGCACACCCTGCGCCGCGGCTGATTGGTTCAAATGCCAACGCCGTTATTGGCCGCAAAGCCCGAATTGAATATACAGATCCAGCGAGACATCACTATTGATGGGACTACTACAGTACTACGATAGCAATGATCGGCTACACGTATAAGAAACGACATAGATGTGACACAATAGGCTGAGGGCGGAAATGGAAATTTAGGGGAATGTGAGGATGAATTCCTTCATCGCTTCCTCCCAGCTACAATCAGGCAACCCACTTGCGTCCTCTGTTGGTTTCCCTCCACACGTCTTTTCAAGCAAAACCGGTACTTGCTTCATAATTTCCCCAAACCCTTTTCTCACATCATCCTCCTCCCGCTTCCGCACGTATTGGAAGTTCTTCCTGAGTGGCACGCCACGCGCCAGTTCTCCTCTCATCCCCAGAACAGCCCCGTCGTTGGACGTCGGTAATCTACGCTGCTTACTCCCATTCTTGCGGGTCGTAGTCGCGGCCCGTGCGACCGCTTGCTCGGTTTTTTTGTACTCATCGCTACTGGGAGAACACAGTGTCTGCAGTGTGTCGCGCGTGGACTTGAACGCGATGAACCGTAACGTCGGATAGAAGTGCACGAGCGAGCCCGGCGTGCCACACACTACTGGGCAATCTGGGTTCGGACAGCCATGTGGTTCGACGCCGTTTCGTTGGCACTTGCCATGAAAGTAGGATGGGAAAATGGCGGTCCTCATGTTGTCGTATGAGGTGTCGTGGTACGTAGTAAGAATAGGATGAAAGAATGACATGGGGTCGTCGTGGTTCTCAGGGGGAAGTAGCTTTTGTGAAATTTGTTTTGCCTGTGGAGCGTCAGAAAACATGGGCGGGCGTTAGTTCGAGACATCGAGACCTCACTATTTGGTGGAAGACAGTATCGATGGGGATGGTATAGTTGTCTAACCAAGCCCGGGTAATGCCAACTATGCATTCGCCCTCGCATGCGAAGACAGAAATTTGGCTGGCAAAGAGAAGAATAGAAATGATGAGCATTTTTAGAATCGAGCGACCTTGCTAAACTGGCTCTGAACCTCTTGAGGTGGGCGGCTTGGCGGAATTGTTCAAGATGTACCGAATGATAAAAAGAAAATCGAAAGAGTTCGTATACGCGTTCACGTGAGTCGCAGCTTGGAGGAATGCAAACGGGGAACGTGTTACAGTTGCGGGTGGCACGATTGGTATCAAAACGGGTGTCTAATCATAATCAAAGCCTGTCAAGATCTCATTAGTACTTTTGAAATCCCATAAATGATCCTGACGTACCACCACCGGATGGATCAGCACCACCGCCCAAGTCGTCAAAGTCGTCGCCCTCCCCGTTATCAAAGTAATTGTCAGCATAATCGTTGTCATACTCCTCGTCTACGTCGTAGTCTTCCTCCGCAACCTGTGAACCAGTATCCGATACCTCCGATTATCCTGTGGGCCAGACGACAACAAGTGTCAGCAGGCGAGGTACATGCAAGGGTGGAGGTGAGCAGACCACTTCTTCTTCCGCCTTATCCTCTAAGTCATCCAAATTGATACGCTTGATGGCCTTCTCTCAACTACGAATAGATATGAGAACGGGGTTAAAAGGGGGTTCGGGATTCTACCTTTTCGCCTTTTCTTTGAGTCAAAATAGGCCTCAAAGACCTCTGGGGGGAAAAAAGGCTGGTGAAGGTCCCTGCGTTCTAGCTTGGGCTGCAAAGTGGCCGCAGGACGATACTTATCCGCATAGCGTTCCAGCTCTGTTGTGAAGTGAAATAAACGATGCGCTCTTATGTAGCAAGACCTACCCGCAGACTTGACAACCTCCGTCACATAATAAGCTGACCTTGCGTAATCGAGCCGCGAAGCCGAGTTGCAACTCGCATATACGCTTCTCCTCTTCAGAGTACTCTGTCAGTACCGGAGAGGTTCAAGGGGCTAGATGACATATTTCTTAACGCTGTCAGGCCTGAAAGTACGCGATGTAGAAAGAGGGCGTACGGGATAGAGCGCGCCCTGCTCCCTCGACATGGCTTGTACATCTGCAAAAGTGAGCCCCATTGGAGGTGGGTTGTTTGTGCCAAAGCCACCCCTGGCCCCAAACCTCCACGGCTTGCCGCACGGCCACCTCTAGACATACTTGTGCCAACAAAGATCGCCACACAGCGATGCTGTGTTTATCCAAATGATCGATTTCCAACTCCGACCCGACCAAATAATAGAAAAGGCACTCTAACGCGTCCGTGTCTCTACCCCTCAACCAACCTCCCCTCTTGACCCCTTGTCCTCTCCCTCACACCCAAGAACAAAAAAAAGAGTAAAAGCACCTTTCCCATCAGCTGTAATGGACAAATCACTCGACGAGGTATGTTTTTTCGACTCGCACTCATTGAACATAATCGTCTTAATTTTTTCTTTGTTTGTTTTTCCCAGATCGTTTCTGCCTCGCGCTCAGTCAAACAATCAAGGCGCGGGGCCGGACGTCGTGGCAACACCGCACGTGGCTCAAGTACTTGGGACAGCTGGCACGCCACCCGCCGCCAAGGCTCGCCTAGCAAATACTACAAAGGGCACCACCGCGCTTCCCCTCAACCCGTTGAGAAAATCGTCGTTTCCAATCTCCCTCAGGATGTAAATGAAGCACAAGTAAAGGTTCGATGGATTCTTTTTACGAATGATAGCGAAGAGGTTTTGACCTTGGTTCCGTCCCATAGGAGCTTTTCCAGACCACCGTCGGACCCCTGCGCGAGGTCAACTTACACTACGATTCAAATGGACGTTCCAAAGGCGTGGCCTCTGTCATATTCCAAAAGAAAGGGGACGGCAATAAGGCCTATCAACAGTACAACAACCGCCTCATCGATGGGAGTTAGTATCCACCGCCTTCTCTCCTTAGAGCTCGTCTTTTTGTTCGCGGTGCATCGTCGGCAACGGACTCGTTTGATTCGCCTTCGTGCAAGGGCAAGTCGTAATCGTGAGATTACACCACGACCCCTCTCCTGGCCACCAGTAACTCTCAGGTTGAATCCTGGGTGCGAAGCAACGACCTGATCAGCTTTACTCTGCCCTAGCAGAAGGGGGGGTCAGATACGTGCTCCCCGGTGACCTGGCTGGCGTGGTTTCCCCGCCGAACATGGCTAGTGGTTGAGGCTGGGCAAGTGGGCAGGAGTGTTGGACTGAGAGAGGGCCTAGTTTTGAAGTGTCGTTGAACGCGTGGACGTTCGCTGTCGCTTCAAGACCGGTCCTGTTGAAGAAGTCTGGCGTCGAAGGATTGCAAGGACGGGCCTCACGTGCCCTGTTCAATCCATTGCGTTGCGCAAGGTTAAGGCAGAATATCAACGACGTCCAATGTGATGTTCAATCGAAGGATCCGCGATTGCTCTGCAACTGTTTCTTAGCTCGGCTCGTTTCGTCTTTCGTTTGCCTCGCCCATCGCTGAACGCTCAACTGACCAATTAACTCTCCCCGCCGTTCCTACTCCTTTCGTCGTATCCACCATCTATGCTTCCAGAGCGCCCTATGAAGATTGAAGTCGTCGTCGACCCATCTCGCCTCGCCCCCCCCAGTCTCGCTTCTCGCGTTGCTCCAGCAGAGAATACCAGCCCTGTCACTAATGGCACCCAAGCTGCCAGGTCCGTTCTCGTACCACCCTTGGTTTCCGTTTAGGATCACTTATAGATGCGATTATCCGCCTAGCAGGAGTCGTGGTGGCGCCCTCGTGGTCGGGGCAGGAGACGGGAAGCCGCAAGACCGAGCGACCACCGAAGACCGCCGAAGACCTCGATGCGGAGATGGAGGTTGGTATCGAGCTCGGTAAAACTCGGTCGACCGTTACTTAATGTGTTTCCCAGGATTATACTGCAAGTAACGCAGCTCCTGCAGCCGCCGCTGCCACCGCTTGATGTTTGTAATCTAGTATACCGGCTTTCAGTCTCAGTTCATAGTGTATAATCTCCTTGTTTGGTGCTTGTCTATAATCTTGCCAGTATTTTTCCGATTGCGATTTCACTTTGTTCCATGCAAGAGCTGAACTCAATTGTCAAATACAAACGTCTTGTTTCAATCACGCATTGTCAACTCCCTTTGCACTCGACTATCATGTCTGCACCAACTGCCGATGACACAACAGAACATGTTTTTTATGCAGAACGACCCGAGTGGGCTGATGTCGTTCCCGTTGTTCAGTATGAGAATATACAGCCTCTTGCGCCCATATTTTACAGCCCTGAATGTACGCAACCGTCTAGCTGTCGTCCTGCGTGCTGTACTTACTCATCGATCCTCCGTTCAACCACGATGCTCCGCTGGATAACGCAGACAAAGACGCAACAGACTACTTCCGTGGCGTCGTAAAGATAGGAGAGAAGAGTCCACGCGTTCTCCAGCTCACAGAGACAATTATAAGGCTCAACCCTGCACATTATTCCGCCTGGTGCGTGTCTTTCAGTCTCCTCGTGCGCCAATCGCCTCGTTTACGGCACAGCTATTAGGCAATACCGCTACGAGACCCTTATCGCTATCTCTGCTCCACTCCAGCCCGAACTTGTCCTATCTAACACGCTCACCAAGGCCTCTCCAAAGACATACCAAGTATGGCACCATCGACGACTTCTCCTTTCAACTTTAGGAGACCCCGCGCCGGAACTGGCTTTCAGCGAGGAGGTACTCAAGGCCGATGCGAAGAACTACCACACCTGGAGCCACCGGCAGTGGCTACTCGCTCACTTTGATCAAGAGGAACTGTGGGCTGACGAACTGCCGTTCATTGACGGGCTCCTTGAAGACGACGTTCGCAATAACTCTGCATGGCACCACCGCTTCTTCGTCTCGTTTGAACGCGGGAGTAAGGATGGTAAGGACGAGGCAGAGGCAATAGTGAAGCGTGAACTTGCGTAGGTCATCATTCCTCCTCGGCAGCCGTATCGGCGCTAACGGTAACACCCGACATCCTTTACACCGCCTCGCGCCCATGGCGGTGTTGGCCTATTTCATGTCTGGTTATTAGCTTCGCCAAGGAGAAGATTGCGCTTGCGCCCAACAATCCGTCCGCGTGGAATTACTTGCGCGGGATATTAGATCATTCGCGCGTACCCTATTCGACCCAGGCTCCCTTCGCGAGGCAGTACATCGTCGACACGGCCGAGCCCACAGGTAACGATATCCTCGATCTTGAGAACCCACCCCGTCGGAAGGCGCAGAGCTGCCCTGTGCGGCAGCAATTGAATTCATGGCAGATGTACACGAGGCGAGTGGGAAAGAGGGGATATCCGAAGCTGTGGAGGTATGCGGTTCTGATATGAGCAATGGGCTCAATTACTGATACCATCGGCCTTTTTGCTAGTTATGGCGCTCGCTCGCAGACATCCACGACACCATCAGGAAAAGGTACGCCCTCCTCAGCGGTGCGGGGACCCGATTATGTTTACCATGTGTCAGGTACTGGGAATATCGTATCCGTAATGCAGTTGCGACCACCGGTAAAGCGTAATTCGGTTCCCCCAACGATCTGCGTGCGTGAGGAGAGAAGATTTTATATTATTATCTTGGTACGACGACGATGTTCTTCTACATTCGGGTGTTTTTGTGGGAAATAGTAACGTCCGTGGTAACGACTCTCTCGTGATAATCATTGGCGGAGTCGAACACAGTCATACAACCAACTACATCGCCTTGATTGATGCTTAAATCCGGTTACAGCCTCACCCAATTCTTACAGTTGGGCCGAAGTGGCATCAGCACGCGGGCTCCACTCGGAAAAAACCTCAACGCGTCGCCACCATTCTGTCTTGACTTTTAAATACGCGTCCCCTGGACTTTACTCGGTACCCCAGAGACCACTATGAGTTCTTCCTCCCGTCGTTCAAACAACGACCACGGTACGGCCTCCTTTGTCCCCCCATAATTCGTATTCTGACGCCGTAGCACAGGCGCACCGCGTGGCTCTGGTCGCTCTCCGAATAGTGTCAGAAGGACGTCGTCTCAGCCCCCTCAACAGTTTCAGGCCCCTGTAACTGTCAGTGGCACGCATAGCGGCACATCTGGCAATGTTCCCTGGACAAATCGCCCGCCATCAAATACCCAGGGAACAGCTCCCGGTCAGGCACCAAACATGTATGCGAATCCTTCTGGTGATAATTGGGACTGTGAGCCTTGGTTGTCTATAATTGAAGTTGATGATGGTGTTTATGAGATCGCTCAGATTCGAACCTGACCTCCCAGTTGACGGGCTCGACACAATTGCAACATACGTCGTCGCGTCAGTTGCAGATTACGGTACCGGAGCTATATCCCGCCACCTCCACCTCCAGCGATCAGTATGCCAATCCACAAAGCGGTGACCGTAACCGACGGTATCAGGATTCAACAACTTGGTTCGGAGATACTCATGATTTATCACCATCCCACATGTCTCTACAACCCCTATCTCCTTTACCCCAACCTCAGACTACCGTACCGCCCGATGTACTTTACTCTACTTCGCCTCAGTATCCTCAGACCCCAAACAGAGGACCACAGAACTATCCTCCACAACGCCGGCGCCGCAGCAGCAGCAGCAGCCTTCCCCCCTAGGCCTCAGAATAACGTATCATCCTTATCGCAGCCTCAAGTATCACCGAATACGTATCAAGGGGCACCCCCATATGTCGCTCAATACAACTCGCTTCCTTCGTCCTCCCGGTACACAGGGACACACCCTTCTAACTACGGCATTGGCAACCCACCCGTAGCCCACCAGCCTCCTCCAAATCAGAATCGTCGGGACGCGCCTATACGATCCACTGATCCTGGTGAAGGCGGGGCAGTCCTCGATGAATGGGGATACCGCCGCGGTGGCCCAGACACGCTTTCTGCCTCAGGTGCGTCTTTATATACACGTGACCTCTGTTTTCTTACGAGCCTGGTCGCCGAAAGTTGCACCGCGGACTGCACCACAGACTACACCACAGACCGCACCACGGACTGCACCACAGACCGCACCACGACCTGCGCCACAGATTGTACCACAAATTGTACCACAGGCTGTACGAACTGCCCCACTAGGCGTCCCGCAGCCGGTGGTCAATATTCGCCAGCAAGTGCGGCCGTCTCAGCCCGCAGCAACGGTGCCCAGGCCCCAATCTGTCTCATTCCGGGCTGCCGTAGACCGGTGGTCGAAGACCTCCGAACGAACGAATTGACGGAGTATTGCGGAGAGGCGCACATGATGTTCGTCATCTCGTCATCGTCTTGTGTGGTCTGATTGTGTTCGTGTGCTGAATTTTGCTCTCATCCGGCACATAGTGAAGCTTTGCAGACGCACGGCGTCCTTGTTTGCCCAGCATGTAACAGGTTTCCTCGGCGCAGGGGCCGCGACTATTGCGGAACATCCTGCGAGCAATGGGCAGCGCAACAGCGCCGGCAGCAGCAGCAGCAGCCCCAGCAGCAACGTCAGGGCCAGCGGCAGTCGTCGGCCGTGAATCCATACCCACTGGTCCCTAATCCTAATTCCGGAAGCGTCACTTGGAGCAATGCCGCAGGCGGGCCAACTTCCTCCAGTAGTGTACCATCGCCACGTGTCCGCCAAGGCCAATTCCACTGGTAGAGGTGTATTAGACAGACCGCTGCCGCAATATACCTGATTGACGCGTCG
>JAFKAC010000263.1:0-41000 GCA_025766275.1 Lactarius indigo
CAGTGAGTGCTCGGATCCGAGCTAGGTATAACCGTAGAACTGATCATGTCCTCTTAGTGGCTCCTGAAGTTATTCGTGGGCAAGGATATTCATACTCTTGTGACTGGTGGAGCCTAGGTGTTATCATGTTTGAGTGCCTGTATGGGTACGTCGTATTTACACACACGTTAGAATCGGCGGACTGATGTAACATCCGTCCATGGCGTACAGATATCCCCCGTTCGTCAGCAATTCTGTAAGAAATTTTGCGTCTTTGAATGTAGCTTTGACTTTGACGCCCGTTCACTAGCGCCACGTCACTCGGCAGAAGATTTTGAATTGGAAACAGTCCCTGCGTTTCCCTTCGCTGCCGCCTGTGTCACACGAAGCAGTTGATCTGATGCAGCAGCTTCTCTGCGAGCCTGAGGATCGCCTAGGCTCTCAGACTTCGACCTCAGTTACCCGCCCAAATTCGATGATCGTGCAGGCCAGGCGTAGCGCCTTCATCACACCCTCAGGGGCTACTCGCAGTGTCGACGGTGCAGAACTGATCAAAGCAAGTCGCGCTTGTGGGATTCCTCCGGAACCCGCTTTTCTAAACATATTTTTGTAGGCGCATCCGTTCTTTCGTGGCATTGATTGGGGGAATATCCACCGATATTCTGCACCATTTCGTCCCGATCTCCGCAACCCTGAGGACACTCGACACTTTGACGACGATATACCAGCTGAGGTGTGTACGGTCTTTCACCTCCATCTGACGGTGATTCGATCATTGCGCAGCCACTCGCCCCGGCCAATGGCGCTCCCGCAGATGCTACTCGAGATCCATTACTGCGCGACAAGGTCCATGGACAGGAAATTTTGGACGTCCGCAAAGCACTCGCGTTCGCAGGATTTACTCATAAAAGTCCCCGGGCGATCAGCTATGTCCGTGCAGACAAGGCATTTAACCCGGAGCCAGATTCCTACGGTCAAGAGGAGCCTGAGCGGGGCCGTTCCGTGCTGCGGTCGAACCAAGAAATTGGTAAAGGGCGCGCGATCTCAATGTGATTTATAACGACACGTGATGACCGCAACGACTTTTTAACGAACCTTTCCACCCTGTTGCCGGCTTGTGGATTTCCTTCACGGTCGCTGTATTCCCCCTACCTTATTACTATAACGGAAATCGGTCTTCCAGTTGTAACTCATTACGCCTTTCTTGGGTGCGCGTCTGAGTTGTATGATACTCTGGATATGTTTTGATTCGACGATCGTATACACGTGTTGCTCTATTTGTTTTTCTCGGCTGAACTAAGGATCGCCAGTGGATAGGTCTCGCCATCGACAGGCGGTAGCCACGGTGGCTCTCTCATTCCCATTTCGTGAGAGCAAGGGTCGTCCGCAAGCAGCCTAGTCAAGCTCTGAGGCCGCGGTGCACTATGTGCGTGTCCTCGCGCACCGCCTTCAGCATGATGCTCCCGATCTGAGGCAGTATTGATGACCCCAAATTTATAACCTCGGCATGAAGAGGCACATGTACAATGCATGCGATCACCAACCTATGCATACAGTAGCTATAGGAAATTCGTGCGTGTACGGGAGCCTTGCGGAGTTCTCACCGTTAACGGATTCAGTCACGAAAGAGCGGTGATTACTCAGAACAGGAAATCAAGCTGCGCAAAGGATCTTACATGGACCGAGAGACATTGCCGAGGGCGTGCATCAGACAAATTTTGTATAGTACGTACAGTGGAGAACGTACAGTGAGTTACTGCGTCCGAACTCCAGGCAGCAAGCCACATTGGTTGCTAAATTCGATGTGTTTGCCATCTTGGCTTGGGGAGCAGGCGCTGGGAGTGGTATGTCAGTGACCCAAGGTCGGGACTTGTCCTTTTGTGTTCTGCCCAAACATTGGACACGAGTGCAACGACCACCAGTGATGCACTCGCGATGGCACGCTGCGAAGGGGCGGGTGGCTGTTAGGGTTTGAATAAGCTTAAGAGCGAAACTAAGGTTAGGGGCTGTTGGCAGCTGGAAACGCGGCAGGTACCCGTTTCGAGAGACGAGAGCTTCCGCTCTTGGTTTTTTCTTCCTCTCATGAGCGCGCCTAAGCGTCAAGGGTACGACCCCGCTGAAGAAAAGAGTCTGTTCGATGTGAACGATGATCTCGACCATACCGTTTCGCTGTCATATAACCCCCATACACCTTTGAACAGAAATCCTGAACAATCGGCCACATCGACACCACGACATGTCGGTAGTCCCGCGAATGTGCAGCTCTCACCTTCTGCCCACGATGGACTTCCCTCGCAGGTGCATCTCGATTCGCACCCACAAAGTCAGCCCCATCCTGCTGGCCGTAATCAGAGCTGGGACTTATTGGGAGGAGCTCGCAAACTTGGCCAAGCCTACGAGAGATTTGATTCTCGCAACCCAAGTGAACAATACCTGGCATTTGCCGATGGAGATCTCCCAAAGTCGAAGGTAAGTGTTGGCTTCTGTGACATCTTTGGCATCGGCGTTAACGTGGCTCGTCCTAATCAGTTTGTGCGCTTTTACCAATACCTCATTAACGCCTCGATCGTGACGCGATGGACTTTGTTCATTGTCCCGATTTTGGTTATTATCTGGATTCCAGGAATTCTTGCCCTCACGGCTTCCCCTACAGGAGAGGTTGTCCCACTTCGTAACTCTGCCAGATTTCGGGCAACTGATTTTATTTTCTTACTAGATATGGGGTGTGCGCTTAATCTGGTGGAGTATTTGGTTGAGTGTCTTCTGGTGTGGTGAGGTCATATGCAATGTTCCGATGACCTCGTCTCTTACCACAAAGTTTACAGGTTGGTGGGCCAGCCTAGCGGGATCGTATGTCAAAATTAGGACTCGGTCCCAACAATGACAACCCCTCATGGTACCTTCTATTCATTAATAGGATGATTCTTCCCCGCCTCGCGAAGCACACTGTCGGCGTTGTTGCGGTCGGCTCTCGCCGTTACATCGACTGGTTGGGAGCTTTGCACAGGTCGGTGACCACATCGGGTTCTTCATGATTGCTGTCATTCATATCGTGCTCATCGACGCCCATTTTCGTCAGATACGTAGCCCTGTTTGCTTGGACCTTGACGATCTGGATCGCATGGAATCCGCTCATCGACAACCGGCAAGATGCGAAGACGTCCGCCAAAAGCGCACGCATCATAGATTTCATTGGCAAACTGCTATTCGGCATTTACCTTTGCGCCGCACTTTTGCTCTTCGAGAAATTCTCCATCCAGTGGATAGCCGGAAAATTTCATGAGCGCTCCTACGCAGGTCTGACACATCTTTTGAAATGTTCACATACAACTTACAGTTCTCCCAATAGAACGCATCGCTGACCAAAAGTTTGCTATCAAGGCGCTGACTACGTTATACCAGAACTCCACTGAATTACCCGAGAATCCTGATGGACCCCACGACTCCCGAAGTGATAAGCGACTTACAATGAATCCCAGGCGCATCGTCAAACAAGCCCTGAAAGGTGTCCGTTTCGCCGCGACAACAACAACCACCGTACTTGGAAATGTTGCATCGGAGATTGCCGGCAGGTGAGCGATTATGCCTCTTTCACGACCAGGTCGGTGTATTGAGACGGTGGACCGGTTAGCTCCTTGTTACAGCCGAATTCACCCCAAGCGATGGTCCTAACAGCATTAGAATCAGCAAATAAAACAAAGCTCGTGCGTACCATACGCTATCTACATTGATCTCGTAGTGATTGTGTAAATTTTAGCTTGCTCGTCGAATCTTCTTTTCATTCCGCAAGCCAGGCAGGGACTACCTGGTCTTTCAGGACATTTCTCGTTTCTTTCCTTCTTTAGAGGTAGCCGATGCTGCCTTCGCGCTGTTCGACCGAGATGGAAATGGAGACGTCTCGCTCGAAGAGACCGAACAAGCCTGCGGGTCCGCCTTGTTTCTACTTCCCTGCTTCCTTCATAACGTCTTGCACGTCTACAGGGAGTTCCATCGAGAACAATTATCAATTGAGCATTCCATGCGCGATCTTGATAGCGCAGTAGGTCGTCTGGACAACCTGTTAATGAGCGTCTATGTCGTAGTCGCCGCTCTGATTATTGCCGTAACATTGGTAGGTACAATCTACCACATCGATTATCAGTCACCAGGGGGCTCCTTGTACCGTAACCACCACCATGGTACGGTTTCTCCCACGGTACGCCGGGGGCAAGGATGGGCTGGATGCTGGAGAGCCTCCGCCCTCACTCACAGGTGGCCCACCCACCGCACACCGAGACACATGATGTACCGAATATGAAAATACTAGACACACGAGCCGCACGCGCACCGAGGAGACAGACAGAAACAAAAACCTAGACTAGCCAGAGAGGGTAGGAGAGCGAACTCATAAAGAATGCACGCCCCAATACACCCCAAGCGACCCCCCCTTGACCGACAAGAAACCTTCTGAACCACTAGGGGGACAACACCAAGTGGAAGAAAAAGAGAAAAAAAAAAAAAAAAAAAAAAAAAAAAAAGGAAAAAAGGGGAAAAAAGGAAAAAATGAGAGCGAGAACACATACGGGTGCGATGGACCCCCACAAAAAACATAAATGACTAAGCAAGTACGCCCCCCCCAACGTAGCCATCGATCAACGTTCGATCAACCCCGGCCGTACAGAACCGGCCCCCCTACCCCCCCTTTACACCCGATAGAGCCAAAAAAAAAAAAAAAAAAAAAAAAAAAAAAAAAAAAAAACAGGGCGCGCGAAAGCAAGGCAAACCCCACTGGACGCCAGCACTAGAGACCGCGACCGGCCCCCAAGGTACGCCCCCCCCTGAATAAAGAAAATAATAATAAGATTAAAAAAGAAGAAAATACGGAAGGAAAGATGCGAGAAGACCACACCCTGAAACTGCACCACTCTGCCCAGCAATGCCAACACGCCCATCCACAAGCCATAGCGATGCGACCCCCCCACGAACACAAACGAACACAAGACCTCGAATGGACCCCCCACGGACCCACCAAGTGAGCTGCCCCATGCGATACCCCCCAAGGCGACTAACACCCACCTGTCGCAACAAGGGACTGACCCCTCGTTTCATCCCAACCACAACGCCACCATCCTAGTCCACATCCAGTCACCCACTACGCGAAGCCGCAGTACCCCCCCCCCCTCCCCGGACCAGACCGACAGGAAAAAAGCTCCTTAAAAAGACCCCCCCTAGGTATGCAACATCCCATCGTCTATTCCTCCAGATGGCTCAGACTAACCAACCAACCCATGCCTCGGACCTCGCCACCGTGGAGCCGAGCTCAGAGCCGACTGCTAGAGAAAAGTCCACCACAGCCGCACGTGTAGCGGCCTCGAGCGGACCAGCCGCGAGCGCGGCGGATGCCCGGAAGGGAAAAAACAAAAAGAAAAATAGTGAGTCACCATCGGACCGTCATCCAAGTACAAGCTAACCCACCTCCAAGAGAACCCCCCCCAGACGGAGGACCCCCCGACCGCGCCAGAGGGTGGCAACGCCATGCTCCCCCCCCCACCCCCGCTGCAGACCACCACGGTGACGCCGACGACCCAAGCTGCCCTGAACTCCCCCCCCCTGACGCAACGCAACCCTCCAGCCACCCATGCGCACACACAGGAGCTGCCCGAGGCTCCTGGACCAGGTAGCGAGACCTCCATCCCTCCTCCCCCACCACCATCCACCCCAGTGACGCCGACTGTGCCAATGATCCTAAGCACCCCCCCCCTGACGCA
Source organism: Lactarius indigo (assembly GCA_025766275.1). Taxonomy (NCBI): domain Eukaryota; kingdom Fungi; phylum Basidiomycota; class Agaricomycetes; order Russulales; family Russulaceae; genus Lactarius; species Lactarius indigo. The sequence goes on from JAFKAC010000263.1 coordinate 5,727, forward strand.
ACCTAGCCTGGCGACGCCCTATCCCCAGTCGGACCCCGGAGGGACCCCCCCTCCTATGGTACTCCCCCCGCATCTCAACGAAAGGTCCCCGACCCCGCCCGCATCCCCAACGCCGTACCCAAGGACGACCGTGAACACCCCCCGTGCATCCCCGAACATCCAACAGGATGTCGAGATGACCCCGGTACCCCCCCCACCACGCTTTGGATCACCCTCCACCCCCACCCAAAACGCGCTGGGGCTACACCTCCACGCAAACGCAACCACCCCCATCCTGAAGACGTCCACGATCTCTGCACGTCTCGAACAAGTGGACAACGACATCTCTGACAGGTCCGGTAGAGCCCCCGCGAAGAACGCCCTGGACAAATACACCCCAGGCCCGATGCCACTGATCCAAGACGCTCACCCCACTGCACCTTTCGACAACATCGACCGCAAATTGGTAGAGGAATGGGACGCACACCCAGGAGCAAAGCTTCTGGCGATCCCCTTCGACACGGAAGCGAGGGACGCGGACTCTCACGATTACATTCGGGCTAGGATACTGACTGCAGTAGCCGAAATAACCAACGCACAAGAGGCCAGTGTTGCGGCCCCAAGACCGAACCTAACGAGGGTGAGGAAATCTGACCGAGTACCGAATGCAGCCTCCTTCCTAGTCTACAACATCACAAACGAACAGGCGGAACTCCTCCTACGCCGTAGAGTCTGGTCCTCGCGCGTCATCACATTCCGGGTCTCCCCCTTCGCTCCGACGTGCCCAACCTTCCTGTTCACGCTCAGGGGCTTTATCACCACCTCAACAAGAGACATTTTCCCCATCATCAAGGAGGTGTGGGAGAGCGAGAACACGCGAAACTTTGCGGACTCACTGACACACGCCGTCCCAGGAAGCGAGAAGGTGAGAGTCGCCGGCGAAATAGACCACTTCCTCAGCACGATGAACCTTGCAAGGCTCGACATTAAGGAGGCGGGGAACACACTAAACCCGCGTTTCAACATCTACGCGGACAGTGGCCAGATATCCCACGACGAAATCTGGAAAAGACTGAGATCCTTCCTCATTGAACAGCCGTACACGTCCTCCATGCAGGGCCAAGGTACCCCGCAACACACACCGTACGTATGCACATGCTGCCATGGGACTGACCACCCGAGAGGACTGTGCCCCTTCCCGAGCGTAACAGGATGGAACGGCCCGACCAGAGACACGAGCGGGGAACCCCTCAAGCGACGAAACGCAGGTTTCTTCGCCACAGCCCAGCGCCCCCAGTCAGCGAAGTTTCCCTCCCGTAATTAGAACACACAAAGTCAGCCACCCACGTAGACTTACCTCGCATGGCCGGCTTAACCCCCATAAAATGTATATAAAATGACAAGCGCCTCACGATGTATATAAACCGAGGAGTGCCCACCCACAGACCCCAATGATACGTGTTCCACCCCCACCCCAGGCTGTGCCGCGCCCTCCTAGCCAGAGGCATGCCAATGAGTCACGCACTTACGGTGCCCCCCTAGGTACCCACCGGTACCCCCCCATACAAGGGGATAACTACAATATAAATCATAAACCGAAAAACCAGACGCTAAAAGCGAACATAAAGATCGCATCACTGAACATGAACGGCTACGCCGCGCCGGCCAGCAACATGACTGGAATTGAAAAGTGGTCGGCCATATACCAAACTATGAACAAAAACAAAATAGCGATCCTGGCACTACAGGAAACGCACCTCGATAATGATCTCCTACACTCCGTACACGAGTGCTTCGGCAAGAGACTGACAATAATAAACTCCCAGCTCGAAACAGGCCCGCGCACGTCCGCGGGTGTCGCCTTTGCAATAAACAGATCCCTCATAGCACCGGCCGACATGACATCCTTCGAACTGGAAAAGGGAAGAGCACTGGCAATAAAATTTAAGTGGCACGGAAACGATGAGATTGTTCTAATAAACGTATACGCGCCGAACAATAAGAACGACCATCAACCTTTCTGGGAAAACCTAGACCAGAAGAGGAGATCCAAGGGCCTACGACGCCCAGACTTTATGATGGGCGACTTCAACCTGACGGAGGACCCAATAGACAGAGCCCCGGCGCACAACGATAACACCACCGCAATCGCGGCCCTCCGAAACCTCAGACAATGTCTTGACTTGCAGGACACCTGGCGCCACGCCTTCCCACATGACCGATGCTTCTCCTACCGAGCAACGATCAATGGCCGACCGATTAAATCCCGGATTGACAGGATTTACACCTCGTCGGAGGCGGCGAAGACGACCTATGAGTGGAGCACCCACCAGACCTCAGTCCCGACGGACCACTGGATGGTATCAGTCAGATACGCACCGTCGCATGCCCCGTACATAGGCACCGGTAGGGACGCAATCCATGCCTCGGAAATAAAACACGAGGAACTGACGGACCCAATAATCGAAAGAGGGAAGTGCCTCCAAGCAGACCTACTCAGGCTGGTGAGAGACAACGTCCCACGCGAGGTAGAAACCCCTCAGACACTCTGGCACGTCTTCAAACAAGACACAAAAGCGATAGCCAAAAAACACTGCAAGGAATCGAGAAGACGACTCACAAAGAAGATAAGCGCCATAGAACGCGAGAGAAAAAGCCTGACGGACAACCCGGAGCTAGACAACGACGAAACCCTGAGGACAAATGAAGCGCACCTAGCAAGCGAACTTGAACACCTGGAACGCATCCAAACGCGAGACAAACAAGACCACACGAGAGCGATCATATCGAACCACGGTGAAGTCCTGGGCGGAATTTGGTCAGCGATGAACAAGGACAGGAAGCCGAGAGATCTGATATACCACCTGAAAGTACCTGACTCCAGCCCGGTCAGGTACGAACGCGACACGAGGAGAATGACCAAACTCACACGGGACTTCCACGAAAGCCTGCAAACGAAAGACATCACCCTACCAGACGATGACAGGGAGTACTTAGAGAAAATCGAGACGGCACTGAGGGAAGTCCCAGGAAGTCAGAGACTGACGGACGAGGAAGCGGTGAACATAGACTGGTCGACATCCTATGCCCAAGTTGGAGAGGCACTACGGCTGTCCAAGAACGGCACCGCGTCTGGCCTAGACGGATGCCCATACGAACTATGGAAAGAACTGAAATCACGCCACGACGTAGCAGTCATCGAAAGGAAAAAGGGTTTCGACATACTAGGAGTCCTTACGGAACTCTTCACCGACATCCAAACATACGGAGTAGACGCAAGAACGGACTTCGCACAGGGGTGGATGTGCCCAATATACAAGAAGAAAGACCGAACAGACATCGGGAATTACAGGCCGATAACCCTACTAAACACGGACTACAAAATACTTACAAAATTAATGGCTCTCCAACTAGTGAAACCGATCCACAAAATCATCCACCCGGACCAGACCGGGTTCATACCAAAAAGATCAATATTCAACAATATACGGCTCACAAAGGCCGTCATAAACTATGCAGAGGTGATGGAGGAAGACGGCGCGATAATAGCGCTAGACCAAGAAAAAGCATACGATAAAATAAGACACAAGTACCTATGGAGAGCAATGGAAAACATAAACATACCGCAGGAATTTATCACGACAGTCAAATCCCTGTACCAGAACGCGTGCACCCAGGTAGCACTAAACGGTGTCCTAAGCGAGCCGTTCCAAGTCACAAGAGGAGTACGCCAAGGGGATCCCCTTTCATGCCTGCTCTTCAATATAGCAATCGAGCCGCTAGCATGCAAACTGAGAAACTGCGAAGACCTCAAGGGACTAATAATCCCGGGTGCGGAAGAAAAGTTAATCGTAAGTCTCTTCGCAGACGACACCCTCCTTTACCTCAGCAAAGAAGATCGGTTCGACCTAGTCGAACCCATCCTAACAACCTGGTGTGAAGCCTCAGGAGCGAAGTTCAACGTAGAAAAAACAGAGATCATACCGATCGGCGGGGAAGCCCACAGACTAGAAGTAATCAACAAGAGGAAGATAAACCCGCTAGACGAAAAAGAGCTCGACGCACGCATTCACATTGCAAAAGATGGCGAGGCTGTACGCTCCCTAGGAGCATGGGTGGGAAACAACGCCGAAGACCTGACGGCCTGGGAGATAGCCCTAGACAAGATGAAGAGAAAACTCGAAATATGGGGAAGAACGCACCCAACGATGTATGGAAAAAGACTCATCGCCCAAGCGGTAATTGGCGGACACACCCAGTTCCTCGCGATGGCACAAGGAATGCCCCCCCACATCGAAGACGCCCTCACTACCATGATCAGAGACTTCATCTGGGAGGGAGGCGTGTCCCCGAGAATCTCCCAGGAATTCCTCCAAAAACCGCTGAACGAAGGAGGACTCAACCTCCTGGATATCAAAGCAAGGAACGACGCCATCGAGATCATGTGGCTGAAAGCATACCTAAACCTATCGCCATCCAGACCGCTGTGGGCGATTGTAACAGACATCTTGATCAACGCAGCAGCCCCCCCAGGCACGTCCGCGGTTGCAAGGACGAACACCTTCCTGCAAACATGGGAACCCCCCACCCAGGGCCCCCGCGCGGCAACCCTGGGTGAAGACATCATAAGAATGCTTAAGATAGCCAAGAAATATAAACTGAACCTAGCTGCGATAAGACTCTCACCTGGACTGCGGGCGAATCTCCCCGCATGGTACCACCCAGGGGCAGCGCCACGCCCGATGACAAACGTAGCCTCAAAGTGCCTGCTAAGGCGCCACGCGGTAAAAACGGTAGCAGACCTAATCAAACTCACGAGGAAAATCAGACAACGAGACCGGACGTCAGCACACTCACCGTCCCAAGCATGCGTCTGCGTCCACTGTGCACGAGACAGACTCCTGGGATGCAAAAACCCCCACGCTTGCGCGTCGGAAGCTATGGAAAGAATCAATGATATAGCACCAAAATACAACCCGAACGCACCCGAACAGCACGACGATCTGTCCCTCACACCCAACAGGAAAGCAAAGAACATGAAGGCCCAAGATACGAAAGGGGAGGTCCTTTTTGACCCTACAATCACCTGCAAAAGGGGGATAGAAGAATGCTTCAGAATATTCACGAACCCGGATAGACTCACGATGACCCCGGCTAGCCGCCAGCTCACCAGAGGCAGGAACCTCGCCCACATAAAGATCGAGGCCTACACTGACGGCTCCTGCTCAAACAACGGCAGACTCGATGCGAGGTGTGGAGGCGGAGTATGGATCGGCGACGACCACCAACACAACAACGCCCTAAGAGTCCCGGGCCCCAGCCAATCGAACCAAGTTGGAGAACTGGCGGCGGTCATCGCAGCAGTGAAAGCACTGCCGAACTACTGTCACCTGACCCTAATAACAGACTCCAGATACGTGATCGAGGGACTCACAGAACACCTCGGAAGCTGGGAAGACAGAGGATGGATAGGAATTAAAAACGCGGACATGTTCAAACGCGCGGCCTACCTCTTGAAGAGTAGGACGGCCCCAACCTCCTTCCAATGGGTAAAAGGCCACCGAGGAAACCTAGGAAACGAAGAGAGTGATAAGTTAGCGAAGGAAGGGGCAGACAAGGAAGAAGAAGACGAACTCCCCTTGGGCGTCCCGATAGAATTTGACCTACAAGGGGCCAAACTCGCAACGCTAACGCAAGCGATCGCGTATAAGGGCATCCGAGAAAGGCGAACAGTCCCGACCCGCCCCTCCACGAATCACAACCTAGACACCACGAGAGAAGCGGTAAGAATATATACAGGGAACCGCGAAACAGACGACACCCTGTGGAGAAGTATAAGAAGACGCACCATCCGAATAAGAGTCCAGCAGTTCCTCTTCAAGGCGATGCACGCCACCCCCATGGTCGGTGAAGTATGGTTCCGCATACCCGGATACGAACAGAGAGGAACGTGCGCCACATGCGGAACGACGGAAACGATGGACCACATCCTCCTGGGCTGCAGCGAAAACCCCGTGAGGATAGCATGGAATCTAGCCAGGGAACTGTGGCCACACGAAGACATACCATGGCCGGAACCGAGCCTAGGCACCATCCTAGGGTGCGGATGCCTATCCCCGAACGACGTTACCCTACTAGACGAAGAAGATAGACGACGAGGGGCCAACCTGAAAAAGAAGGCCGCGACGCGTCTCCTCCAAATCACCCTCTCCGAGACGGCGCACCTGATATGGGTTCTACGATGCGAGAGAGTAATACAAGGGACCCACCACTCACCGAGCCAGGTCAAAGCAAGATGGCTTAAAGCCATAAATAGAAGACTTACCGACGACAAAATAACAGCCACGAAAATAAAGAGAAGCGTCCCCTTTACCCAGCTCGTGGAGGCGACCTGGGAGAAAGCCCTGAAAAAGTCCTCTGATCTGCCGGATCGGTGGATTCACAATCGTGAGGTTTTAGTGGGTAGGAATGCACGCCAGTCCCAGGCCGCCGATGGCGACGACAACGTGCCTTGAGTCCCACACTACCCCTACACCAGGGGTGTACCTTAATCTGTATTTTCCCTCACTCTGGGCTGCGGCCCGGCTATCGCGAGTCAGGCAGGGCTGATACCTACAATCTCCTGCTGTCTGACAACTATCTACGGAAACTACCTACTATAGATAGTATGTGCTTTCCGAATTTAGAACGCTTTCCAAAAAAAAAAAAAAAAAAAAAAAAAAAAAAAAAAAAAAAATCGATTATCAGTCACCAACCTGCTATGTTTAGGAAACTCAAGTCGCTTCGCTAATTACTGCAGCAGGCACATTGGTTCTTGGTATGATATACTTCAGTCCGCAATATCCTAGCTCAATGCGGTTTGCCTTGTAGGACTCAGCTGGCTCATCGGCTCGAGTCTGCACGATGTTCTCACTTGTATCATCTTTTTGTTTGTGCTGCACCCGTTCGATGTTGGGGATAGGGTCGATCTTAGCAAAGACTCTTACACGGTTAGGGAGATTCGTCTCCTCAGCACCATTCTCTTGGATGGCCATGGCACTTACGTCCAGGTGTCAAATACCGTGTTGAGCAATCTCGTACGTATGGTCGATGTTAGGCACACCGATTAGCTCACCTTCTCCCTTAGTTCATTCAGAACATTCGTCGGAGCCCTAAGGCATGTCTATGGTCGGTCGTAATGCGACTTTGCTAATTGCTTTGGGCTAGATGTCAGAATCGTTTACTTTTGACGTCCATTATTCCACAACATTCGAGCAGATCGAGAGGTTGCGTAGTCTCATGCTTGGTTTCGTTCAAAGCGAGCGCCGGGATTTCCAGCCCCTATTTGACATAGTTGTTGTTGGTATGTGTCAAGACTAAGATCGTTCCCTGATTCCATGCCTAATGTCGTACTCCCTGCGAAAGACATACCCGACCAGGAGAAGATGACATTGAAGGCCGAGATTATGTACAAGAGCAACTGGCAACAGGGTGCATTGAAGGGTATGGGTGGCATTTGACGTAGAAGGTGTTGTTGTTGACGATTTTGCACAGCGATTCGGCGCAACAAGTGGGTTTGTGCGCTCAAGATGTATCTTGGGGAGGCGAAAATCTTTGGTCCGAATGGAAACCCAGACTCCACACCTGCGCCCACACGATACACTGTCATACCCTGGGAAGAGGTGCAGGAGAGTGAGCGCATCGCAGCTAGTCCTGCGGCGCCTTACGAGATGCCTCACATGCCCTCCGGTGGCTACAATCTAACAAGCCGGAGTGCTGCTATTCGTAAGTTCGCATCGTGGTGCATGACATTGGTTTAACGACTATTCGAGGATAGTGGGCGACACGGAAACTGTCTTCGGGGAGTCGGCAGATGTATGTGACATGCTCCTTGCCTATGTTTCGGTTGCGCGTAGAGCGGTGCTGATTTAATGACGGGCTACAGACTCACTTCCCGCGAAGACCGGTCGAACCCGCGACGAGTGGGCGCCCGGCAGCAGGCCCGTCAATGCCTGTTGCGCAAACCCTGTCAACACCAGAAGAAATTGAGTTGAGACCGCGAGACTGATCGCGCCCGTTACCATTTATTTCATATTTACTTATCTTCGAAAACTTCCTTCTCGACCCTGCAGAAATTGTGCGACGAAATCTCATGTTGAACATACGTCGATCTACTGATGTGTTTGGTTGGAAATACCAATGTCTTGTTCCGCTAGCTTTTATTATTACTGCTTTCGACAAAAAGGAAAGTGCTGATCATGTGCGAGGATCAAGGTACAGCCTGCGAGGTGCTACGGTTAAGTTACGCATCACACGTTCCATCCGCTTTGCGTCTGCGGATTGGGACTACTCCAGCCGGTGTTTCGAGCTGGGCTGCCTGCTCCCCAGCCGCTGCCTCCTGCACTCCACGCACCAGCTGGTGCGTTAGTACCCCACCCACTTGCTGAGGGAGATGCCCCAGAACCTGGACTTCCACCCCACCCAGCGCTCCCTCCAGCGCCTCCCCCACCTCCACTAGAAGCAGACGCAGAGCCTCCCCAGCCGCTACTACCAGGCGCCGGCGTACTCCCCCATCCACTGCTGACAGCACCCTCTTGTCCCCACCCAGCTGCCCTTGGGGCTGCGGCGGTGCCGTTCGTCACCGGTAGTTGCGCGCCTCCGTCGCCGCCGAGGGTATCCAGGTCATTTGGATCGGACTTCAGTCCAAGGATGAGATTGGCAAGCTTGGTCTGTAGCTCTGTGAGGCCCTGTGAATGGTTTGTTGTTGTTAGACCGTCGATGTCGACGAGAAAAGGAGGACAAGCGACTCGACACCTTCATGACGACCTCCTGCGGGCCCAGACTCCCGTCTGTCTCCACCTCGAAGTAAAATTTTTGTGGTTTCCCGTTGTAGTCGAACGGCTCGTCGTCGCGCGGGGGTTCTTCCTCTGCTGCGTTCGTGCTCAACGGCCATTCCTTTTTGATGTCGGTTTCGTACCAATATGTGGTGTGGCGCAGGCGGTTGTGGGGGTCGTATTCGAACGAAACTGCGGAACACGGGGACCACTTCGCATGTTCCTTTGCTATGCCCTAAAGCCCACTGAGCGCCGAACGTTTTGTCACAGTTGACGTCGCGATTACCTTCTTGGCAATACAGCGCACTCTGAGCTCCTGGCCCTTTCGAATTTTACATATTAAGACCGGTGGCATGGAAGGATCATCTGAACACGAAAGGGTCAGTATGGGGTGAAGGTGTGAATATGAAATGACGCACTCTTTCCTACAGGGTGACCAAAATTCTCTGAACGCCTGGCAATCTCTTCTCCATCGTCCACCTCCTCCCTCCAGCCATATCCCCCACGGGCTACCACATCCAAGTGGTTGCTGGTGACCTCCATAGTTCGGTTTTCGTTGCAAGCTACGCTCAGAGAAAGTTCTATTGAACAGTTTTGACATGAGTCCAGGCAGGTGCAATCCTTGAAAAAAAAACTTAAGTACATTGACGGTGTAATATATAATAAGAACACACCCGACTATACCGGATAGCTTCGTCGCAGTTGTTACTAACAAGGGGGATCATGCCTAACCTGTGAGCAATAAACTCGTCTGGGAGAACGGTCGTGTTGGTTTCAAAATCCACTATGTCTATTGCTACATGACTATAAGTAGACGTATAAACACCATCTGGATGAATAAACGTACCAACAGTGGGAATGTCTGCCATCATGACCCTCCGAAGGGAGTTTGCAAAGCTAGGAGTATAGCATGTTACGAAGGGATTGCGATGGGCCCAGAGTCACTTACGCAAGGTCAACATTTTCGAGAACAAAATTCACGCGGTCTTTCTTAAGCTCTCGTATGCGGACGTTAGGTTCAAGGAGATCGTTGACTTGCATTTGTGGGAGTCGAGTAATACATCCACAGCGCGGTCGCGCTCATCCACGCCGCGACGCACAACGGCTTATATAATGCGAAATATGTGTGTAATAATTGCGGTGCGATTGACTTTTGTTGTACAGAAATTGCTACAGTAATTACGCAAAGCCAAAACCTTCGCCACCTTCGTTAATCGAGAGTAATAATTGCTGCCGAAGCATCTCATAAGACGAGTATTGCGGGAGATCGATTTGATTGAAACCTAGTATAATAGCATTAGTTCTTGGTCGTCCAACTTGGTCGACCCAACATACATGTATGAGCTTGAGGAAGTCTGTCGGGATCCCCATATGCTCTGTGAATAGAAAAGCGCTGAGTGCCTTGTACACCTTGTAGGTCATTGAACCCGCCCAGAGGAACTCGGGACGTCCCAGTGGCGAAACTGAGCACCTTCGCGCGCTCGTCTCGGTTGAATGACTTGAGTGCACGCCACCACCAGACAATGACAGGATCTGAGCTTGTATACCCGTTGTATTCCGTGGCAGAGCGCCATTCGTCGACGTCGATATCAGGAGTACCGGAAATGAGCAACTCAAGCTCTTTCTCGTTGAACTGAGGGGTGTCAGGTGAGAGCTTGATGGCCAAGCATAGCATGCAAACTTACGATAGCAATGAGGTCCTTGGGAATAATCTCATAGAACCCGGACAGCAAGTGCTCTAGTTGGTCTTTGATCGAAGTGTATAGCCGATATTGAGCTGACAGTTGCACGAACTCTCGCCTGTTCTCGAGCGTTACAGGTATCGACTCCCCGTTCTCCTTCAGTGGAACAATCTTGGTAACGCCAAACTAGACGAGGCGTTAACAAATCAGGAATGATCTTGTCCACGGGTGACTTACCTCATCGCCCTCAACGCTGAAGGTCAGATCCAATGGGCTCGGGTCATTCTCCAGTATCCAACACAGTGAGTTGTAGTACTCTGGGTCAATCCACTCCACATCGCGGTAATCAACGGGCTTCCCGAGTATTTGTCGATACATGCTACGGGCAAAGTAGGCATCCAGGAGACGGCCGTCATAGATAGCCTTCCCGATGACACGCCCAACAAACTTGAAGAACGACAGGTGCTCTGGGTTGACCCACGACGCTTTGTTGGGTTGATATGTGAGGCGATCAGCTGCGCATGGCTGGAACAGAGCATTGTTGGGGTCAAACATCTGCCTGGCGAGGATTTGGAACCACTCTCGCGTGACACCCCCTGCATCGACACCCTCTTCATCGTAGAATCGCACACTAAGTTTCCCGTATTTGATTTGTTCTCCCGTCTTCCGTTGCAGCGACTGGAAGCTGTCCTCGAAAACGCGTTGGCGGCGTACGTTGAGTTGTAGAGTTCCGTGATGTTCACGGGAATGCGGACGCTTGTGCAGCTGCTGATTGAAGTAATTACGCTTGTTGTCAAAGTCCAACACGCGAGGGTTGTTGACAAGTAACGAAAATGAGCCGCTCATCAACGATGGGTTATTCCGTACCATGACGTTGAGGACCTTGCGATGTGCGTCTGTGAACGTCACAAATAGATCCTCCATTGCCTCACGTGGTGTGGTTGGTGAGCGAGGAGATGCAGATGCCCGCAATAATCGGTTTGGACCCCCAGATATGGATGCAGACCCCACGTACTTGCAAACTACCATGAGCGCCTCTATGAGAGGAAGAAGCACGGTGGCGATGTGTTCGATCTCGGATCGCTGCTCGATTATGGACAAGCAGTCTCCTAGACGACGCCACAATGGGGTGAATCGGAAAGACTCGTATATTCCCTGAATCTTTTCCAAATCCGTGGTAGGTTGCGGTTCAGGGGGTGTCGTTGTCTTGGGTGAAAACATGTAGTCAATAGTTTTCAGGACGCGGAGGAGCTTCGCTTGATCGGAGGCGGGAGAGGAAAACCGGGATGCGACGGAAGACGTGAACACATCGTCTCCTGGTTCATGAAGTGAATTGGCTAGCTCGTCAAGATCATGATAAAGGCTCTGTCCGAATTCCTGGGCTTTACCGCGAAGTTCTTGCGCGACAACATCTCGCGCATCTGGGATGAATGAAAGGTGTTGAATAAGGGAGAGGGTGTGATGGAAGGGTTTTGCGCCACAGTCTCCCACAGTCAGTATATTGACGATCGATCTCAGCGCACTGGCAGGGATTTGAGGGGGGTTGACGAGTAAAGTCTTTTCCTCTATTGGCTCTTGTCGAGGCGATTCCTTTTGGCTCTCTTGCGAAGGATTGCCTGTCGGTGAACATTTCAGCAAGATAGATTATCTGTGCAAGACATCAACTTACTGGGGGCAGGGGCATTTGGATCAACTGCTGTTGGAGCACGAGGTTCGGAAGGGGCTTCTTCGGATGACTGGGCCTGCGTCAGTGGTGTTGTAGACAGAGTGAGCACCTCCTCGGGCTTTTGTTGTATTTTGAGGCCCGTGAGTGGGCGCGTTACTGTCTCGAGTAGGCTAACAACCAACTCAAGGACTGACGGTGTCTTCAACAGCGATTGTCGGTCGAGCAGGGAGAGGAGAAGAACAATGGGATATTGGGTCTGTACTGCTTGTTTCTCTTTACCCTTTCCTTTCTTGGAAGCGTGTTTTCGAAGCCCCACAGCCATTTCTTGTTCCGTCAGGAAGAAGAGGGACGATGACTCATTCGACGAAACGATGTAGGTCAAAGCCTCGAGGCAGCGCTGAGCGATAAGATCAGGAACAACTTCGCTTGGCGAGTGATGTGCAGGAAGAGAGCTCAGGTACTCCGGGCCGGTCTTCTGTTTTCCAGCAGGACGAGGAGTCGGTGCTGGGCCTTTGGAACTCCTGATTGTCATCTGCGTAAAGCTTCTATCGATCGCTGCGAGGTCTCCAGTTCCTTCCTGCAGAATGTTGAGAAGGAAGTTGAACAGCTCAGCGCGAGTTTTAGAGTTCTCGCATAAGTTGACGAGTGCCTTGTACAAGATGTTCTTTCTCGAGATTTGCGGGAAGAAGAGTAACCGCACCAAGACGGCCACACCACTCTTATCAAGTAGTTGGATCGCATCGCGAGGGACTTGGGGTTTGCGTGTAACGGTCGTGGGAGGAGCACCTTGTGTTCGGGAACCTGCGCCAACCCGGGGAGGCTGGCGGGGGAACCTCTGACGATACCCGCCCGCTTCGGCGATGATGTGTGATGGGAGTGTCTGAATGAAGCCCTCGTCTTGGTCCATTAGGACATCTTGTCGGAGTTGGGGATCAAGGCTGGCGATAAAACTGGCAGGGTCCATTTCAACGGCTGCTGGTGGATCACCGGTTGCAGGCGCGGTAGTCCTCTCCTCAGTACGCCGTCGGGCCTGCTCGATTCGCTCTTGGTGTAATATTTCGGCTCGAATTTCGGGCGGAAGGGCATCGAGGAATTCTGCGCTGATCTGGGAGTCGGGAGGGCGCTCCATTCTTGCCGCTTGCTGGTCCCGTATATGCTGATTCACAACTTCTTCTCGCATCTCGTCCGGGAGCGCTTCGAGGAAAGTCGGGTCAATCCCAGTATCTGTGATATCGACGGGGCTACCATGAATCATAACAGTCGTGCGTTCCGATGTACTTGCTGGGCCTGGTTCCGCGGGTGCTTCTTGGGCGGTCGTTGTATCTGGTGTCCCTGAATCTTCTATCGAGTCTTGCTCGTTCGCTGAGTGGGATTCGGCAGTGGCGTCGAGCATTTCAGCGTCTGCTTCTGTTGCAACTGGCACAGCAGGGGCGTCGGAACTGCCGGCCGCGTCTACTACTGGAGATGGAGTTGCCGTAGTCGGGTCCTGGCTAGAAGCGACTTCGGCTGCCCTTTTCGCTGCTTCATCCGCTTGAGCTGCTGCCTCCCTCTGTTGTGCCTCCTCCCTTTCCACAGCTTCCTTCGCTTCCTTAGCTAATCTAGCTTTTTCGACAGCGGCGGGAAGAAGGGCAAGCACGACGTGATTCCCCAACTTAGCAAAGCGATCGGGTGCAAATTTGCCATGGAGGACTTTGGCTTCTTCGCTCCACCGTTGCATGGTGGGAAGGGGGTCGAAATCCCGGCTTTCCGGTCGAAGTGGCACAGAACGGGGTGACTGATCGATGCGCAGAGAAGCAGATACTCCTCCCCTACGTGGGAGCAAGCCACGGTCGAGATTGACAAGGGTTCCTGGAGGTACGTCCAGACGAATGGTATCGGTGGTTCCCCCGGCCCGAGGGTTGACAATGTGTTGGAAGAGTTGAACTGCGCCGCCGCCAATGATGTCTTCGATTGCTTGGAGAAGATCCTGATGACCGCCTGTGGCCAAAATGCGTTGTGAGCGACGCCCCATACGACCAATGTCTGGGATGTGACGTCCTGAACTGCCTGAAGTCTCTAGGAGGAGAGGATGAGTAGTTGCATCTGCGGAGGCAACAGTGCCCCTGGTACGACCGAGAATGCCCATATCATCGTCTGTCCTGACGTCAGACCGCTGCTCTATGTCACTGCGCGCCTTCGGCTTACCTTCGACACGACCTCTACGGGCCCGTGTCCCTCCAGAGATGATGAAACCGCCATCGTGCGCCTCAATGAAGCCCGGGAGGCTGTCTGAAACTGCTTCGTTGAAGCCTAGAACGTCTCCGATACTTGGGCCGTCGTCCTGTGGCTCGAAGCCTAGCTCACCCTCGAGCCTGTCATATATGTGAGAGGTGAGTAAGAGCGAAGAACACGAGGCTCACTCTTCGTCCGACTCCAGATCACCCTCTGCTTCTTCGGTATCGTGGTGATAAATGGGGACTAAATACGTTTGGGTGATCCATAGTGCACACGGGGAGGTCGGTCACTCACCTGCTATCTCTTCGTCACCTTCCTCGCCATCGACGTCTGGGGCGCCATCCTCCATGCCAACACCCTAAATCCATACTATAAGAGCGGTCCCGCTTGGGAGAAAAGAGACATTTGCCATACCTCCCATACACCGTCAACGTCAACATCTGGGTCGATTTGGCCATCTGCTTCCGGCGCTCTATTTTCCACATCTTCTTCTAATAGGTCCTCGTCTTCATCCTCGTCGTGCCAGCCTTCTTCTTCAGAATCCCCATCATCCTCGTCGGGGTCTTCCTGTTCATCTTCATCTTCATCAGTCGAAGTCCCTTCGCTCCCTGTTTCCTCTCCGAAATCCATTTCGACATCCTCGTCTTCGTCGCCGCGGTCACCATCAATGACGTCCTCTGCGGCAAATTGCTCTTCCATGTCCTAAAGGCCATATGTGAGCACTTGGGAACAGCGTGGATGATGACGTGAACCAACCCCTCCGAACCTGTGAAAAGGTCAAATAAGTGTCAATCGCCGAATAACTGCCCATGACTTACATTCCAAGCGAGGAATTTCGATATAGGTCTGGAGTCAGCTCGCGAGCAGTATCCTGGCCGTCCTCTATGTCATCCTCATCGTGTAAGCTCTCCTGGTCCATCTCATCTTTCGACTCCTCCGAGTTCTTTGTCTTGTCTGACGCGCGGCTCATCTTGATCGCAATCTTAGACCTATAGGGCGATTGAGTAGCGCCCGTGAAGTATTGTTAAGAAAAGCTCACAAGAGCTCAAGAGGTTTCAAGATTGCTGCCACTACTACACGAACGTTAGGATAATTCAGGTCAACCTCTGCCAAAGCGTTAGTTAGGGTCGAAACAAAGTTCTTCTCTAGCATGATCTTCGCGATATGGGTGGGCGTTTCCTCGAGGGGTTTGCGAAGCCCCGGATTGAACCGAACCGTAAGGAGGCGATAGCAAAGATCTGCCAAGGCAAGGAGCCGGCCGTAGCGGGCGTCCAGAGTGTCCGTCTGCGACGGATCCTTGATGGCACGACTGACCGCTTCCAGGACTGTTTTGCGCACTGAGACGAGCTCTGGAGAAACGTCTTTGACAGGTTGAGAGGACGATGTGTCCACACAGAGGGCGACGATCAAGGACATCGCCCAGTTGCAGAGTGGGACGTTATTTCGAGCGTCGTGACTGGGATCAGGGTCGATAGTCTGGAAAGTGACAAGGTCTGACAGGACGAAGTGTAAAGCAGCCAGACGTGCTTTCACAGAGTCTTTGGATGGAGTACTAGAGCGTTTGGTGGGGTATGAGAGAAATGCCATTTTGCACGCGTCATATGAAAACATTAGCTCCGTGAGGGACTGCATCAAGAACCCGCAATAGTAGTGGTCCTGCTTCGAGTCTTGCGCTTCATTTGGGCCAGGGGGTTTATGTTCTGCTTGGGCAGGGGGTCTTATACTGCCCTCGGCGGGATTTTCAGTAGAGATAGACTCGGAGATGGGCACATCTTCCGATTGCTTGGGGCTTGGCCTCACTGACTCAATGAGTTCACCTACGAGGAAATGAAGAACGGCCTCGAGATATTCGGGCGGGGTTGGTAGGGTGTGGGCCGTGACCTCGGGCTGAGTTACCGTGTGACTTTTGGTGTCCTTCCCTGACTCATCGGGTGAAGTATGACCACCTTGACGGTCAGAGTCCTTGGGAATAATTTGGCTGATGTAGTTAAAAGGACGTTCCAGCTGGGCGAGTGATGTCGTGACTTCAATAAATGCTTTGGGGTCGCGAAGCACCATGGCGTTGCAAGCGCGAACATAGCTGGTTGCATCCACCGTTCGAGTGCGCGGGAGCGAGAGAAAACGCTGCACCTCCTCACGCATGATAAGCTGTACCACTGCAGGCTCCTCCACGATGTGACGGAGAATAATAGAAATGTATGACTGGCTACCTCCGACCCCCCCTGAGGATGACTTGAGGCTTTGAAAGAGTAGCGAGACTCCGTTGCGCTTCACAAATTGCATTGCCAAGTCGTGGTCTCGCGTCATGAATACGAGAAGACGCAAGGAGGCGAGCAACTCGTCTCGTGGAAGACCGGCCAAGGCAAGTAGGCGTAAGGAGAAGTCAAATAAGACGGACCTGGCCTCAGCATATTGCGGGCCCGTCAGGATTTCTTGAGGGATGATCGGTTCGCCTTCTTTTGGAAGCGTGATGGAACGAGGATCTTCTGAGAGACTTAATAGGGCCTCCGCTACAAGCATAAGAGCTGCAAGCCACTTGGGGAAGGTAGGTTGAGTCGCTCCTGCGTCGATGTCGATCGAGGGTAGGAGTGTCAAAATAACCCCCATGAAAGCTTGCTCGTCACCGTTTACGATGGAGGCGAAAGAACCAGGTACTTCATTCAAGACCAGAGCTAGCAGACGGCATCGAACGGCGAGGGGTTGTTCTTGGCTATGGAAGTTCGAGGTAAACACCCGAATATCGTCGACAAGGAGACGGACTGATGAACGCTGATAGCCATCGGCTCGGCCGATGAAGGCATTGTGGATGTCGAATATGAGCTCTGGATGCTCGTCGACAAGACGGAGCGCCAGGCGTCCAACATCCGATTTTAGTGGCTCCCTCATGGCATTTAATTCGCTGCGCCATTCCTCGGCACTCTTCCCAAGCGGCTTGGTATCGGCTTCAGCATTCTGCGGGTCTCCCTGACTCGACGTAGCGATATCGTCCTGTCCCGGCGTCGAAGTTGAGGGAGGTGAACCGCCCGCTGCGGCGATATCGCCTGTCGCTTCGTCAACACCTCCCGTTTCCTGTGGCTGAGCAGCGGGCGGCTCTGGATCGTTCTGGAAGCGGAACGGACTGGCTAATAATAACTCGGCCGCGGCATTGACGTTGTTATGAGTTCGTATAAGTGCACGCTCTGCCGCAGAACGCGAGAAACCCATATCGATCAACTGCCGAACGCGATTTTCGTCTTGGACTGTAACGCGGAAGAGAGAAGGGCCTCCCATAGAGAGAGAACTAGCACCTGGAGTAGGGTTTGGTGAAACGTCAGGAGGATTTTCTTCACCTTCCCCATTAAGAATTTCCAGAACAACCTGCACTACAGACTTGATCAAACTTTGTGGGGAAGAGACTAGCCAAGGCGCTTCCCAAAGCTCTTTGACAAGCGGAAGGACTGCCATCCTAGTTTTGACCAGAAAGTTATGAGGTTCGAAGTAGTCAGGGTCAGTGTCCTTCTTGTCGCGAGTGAGGAGAAGGATCGTTTGGCTGGATTCGAATATGGGCTTCGATGAGATCAATGAGAGGAGGAGGTGCAAGGCGACTTTGATTCCGCCAAACGCATGACCTAGAGCTTGGTTTATGGCGTCTGTACGATCCTCGGCTTTTGATTTTGAATGCTCGACAACGGTACTCATAAAGCTCTGGCAGATGATCACAGTAGCGTCGAGTCCCCCCTTGCGGTAAAAGGAATCGAAGAGGACGGTATGCAATGTATTTTGAGCAGTCCTCTCTACGTCAGATGTCACTTGTTGGTGACAAAGAGGGCGTGAGGCACGACTTACCATCGACCATCAGGGTGGTTATCAAGCCAAGCAATGACGTGTAGCAGGAACTGATCGATAGCGAATCCATGGGATCCTCTGCGGAATGTTAGCCCGCGTAGGGGATGAAACAAGCGTATTTACCAGATTCCATTGGTTCCAGATGCTTGAGTAACACGTCAGCGACACTAGATGCTGATTCGAAAATCTGTTGTTTTTGCGCTGCGTCTGGATTGCGACGAGTTGAAAACAGCTTGACGATAGCTGCCAGAGAAATCAGTACCTCAGAGTAGCTTCGGCTACCGAGACACTCTTACATTGAAAGAATGGAGACAAGGCTCCCGGGATCTGGTTGGAAAGATGCCTGAAAGCCTTCGCGTTCACTTCTCTTGGATCGCTTTCACGAGGACCTTCTTGGCCGGGAACCTCCGTTGGCGTAACCGTCGCAAAGGAGGTGTGTGCACCGTTAGCAGCGACGACTGGCTCACTAGAAGACTGCCTGCCAGGCGTTTGCAAGAACGACAGCAGGGTGTTTCCTTCGGGCTCGGCGTCTTTCTCCGGTATCACAGCTTTCAAGAGAACATTCTCCCAGATGCAAGCTTTATGCAGAACACCAAGGTCGGGCAGAATTTCCGACGCTCCTGTACCCATTAGGGTCTGAAGTAGCCCCCCCGTGGAGCGGCCATGGGCATATCCGGCAGTCGCATAGATGTCCGAGAGCAATATCACTCGAACCAATAAAGTAACGAGACTACGGAAGGTTCGATTGGCGTCGGCGTGGGATTGACCTGGAACCATCGAATCAGAAAAAAATCAAGGATGTGGAGGGTTCGCGATGAAATACCCGCTGAATCTAGTAGCTCGATAAACTTGGATTTCCTGCTCAGCGAACTCCAAAACGGAGAGGTCTCTTGTAATGATTCCTTCACCCAGCTAGTGAGTGCGTTCATAGTTGCGTTGGGGGCCGCGTCGAACATGGTTCGAATGACCTGAACCAACGAGTCTGACGCGACACTGCCGCCGAAATCATACGGTATGCAAGGCAACGCTGTGAGTCGGCCCAGCAACACCAGGCCGTCCGAATTGGAAATAAAGTCCTTGCAATGAGAGGTGTGCTGAAATAGGCCTTCCAAAAACTTAGGATTACGAGTTCAGCTCACGACGATGTAGGATTGAAAACATAATCACCCTGCAAATCACGTCGAGGTAGGAGACAATGATGTTCTCGTGAGATCTCCCAGTGGCATTTTCGTCGAGGATGTCGTCGGTGAGTGAGATTGTGAGGAGATCTTGCCTGCCTGTAGGTTCGGAGGCAGCTTCGTCGACAGGCACGGTGTCGGACGATCGCATCAGAACGTCGTCATCAGCAGGTGCCTGAGTGGCAGACGCCGAGGTCCGCGTGAGCCCATACCAAGACTCCGTGCCCTCAGGGGGTGTAAATGTGCTTCCGAGGTCCTCGATCTTGCTCAGGGTGGACTTGATCGCTTCGAACACCGCCGACTTCAACGAAGGATGGTGGCGAATCAGTTCATCAACAGCCGAACCAATGAGAACGGCATTCTCTTTGTCCTGGAGAACGCGCTGATGGCGCTCCGATGTAAAGATCGAGAACAAGCACGGTATGATAGTTGGGCGCGCCGTGAGTTGGTCTTGGCCAGCTTGGTTAAGACACAGTGCCCCGATTGCGTTTGGAATCGCTTGAATCACCTAGCAACAACGTCACGCATATATAAACAGGAAACATGTGCTTCGCTTGCCTCGATGACGGGCTCTAATCCAGCCTCGACAGCCCTGTAGAATGCTTCTGGAACGCCAGTCTCCTGGATTACGGTCAGAGACGTTGGCTCGTTGTGCACAAACGTCGCCAAGATGTTGATAGCTGTTTAGCCCCTAATCAACAAAGAGTAAACGAGTAGCATAAGGCATACCAATTGGGAGTACATTTGGACCAAAGAGACTGCGATGCTCAATAATCTTTTTGAGGGACTTCAGTAACGACGAGTCGATAAGACCACGAAGGCCCTCAGCAGTTCCAGAAGACTGCATCATGCGGTGCATAGAGCGTAGGATATGCTTTAGAGCCGCCGCCCGTACGACAGGGAGTTGACCTATAATACGTTGCGTTATGCAGTACTCTCGAGAAAGGCGTACTAACCATATGATCTGGGAATATCATTCGGATATTCTTGCTGGCCAAGCGTGCTAATGTCCTCATCTACTTCATACTAGGACCAGTAGTCAATACTAGTACGCGAGTGATATTGTAGTAAAACGCAACTCACCTCGATCCGGTCGACAATTACCTCAACTCCACGATTGTTACAAAACAACTGGAAGGCATTGCCGAAGCTGTAGAGGACATTGTCCACCAATTGCATAGTTTTCGACACCACCGCAAGGCGCTGCGGCAGACGGTTCTCAATGATCTGGATGAGGAGTGGGATAAGACCGGCGCCAACAACCATGTTCCCCCCGGCGGCATGTGACGCAAGGAAGATAACAAAGGACAGAAGAGCTTCAATGAATGAATGAGGTAGAGTTGATTCAGGAGTGGCGACTTCGGCGACAGTCTTGCGAAGCAACGCCATCAGTGTGCCGTGGTTCACTCCAGCATTCACAGCAGCCAGAACGTCCTGCACCTTGGTGCGATACCTTGCCATCGCGTCCAACGTAGCCACAGCGGCAGTTTGGACCGCAATTGGAACGTTCCTGTCGAGTACTAGTAACTCAGCGACATGTGGGATTAGATCAGGTTCGTATAAGAAGAGCGCTGAGGCCGTCTGCGCTTCTGGGTGCGTGTGCACGAAGATGGCAGTAGCTAGGAGGCGGGCGATGATGAGCTTCTCGCGCTGTTCCTCTCTGCCGGGGAGGAGCGCTTGAGCCGCGCGAATACGACACATAAGCTCGAACCTCTCATCTTCTGGTACATTGTAAGTATCAATGCAGTCCGCGAGGACATCCATAGCACCCTTCGAGCTAAGCGTCTGAGTGTCGAAATAAAGAGTGACGGCTCCCGCGGCCTGAGAAGGCGCTGTCGAAACAGGAGGTAAAGTACGTTGAGGAGAAGCTGGTAGATTTTCTGGAAGATCAACCTCCATCTCAGTGGTCTGATCCTTGGACCTCTTGGCCTTGCCGGTATTGTAAAATTTGAATTGAACTTCTCGGGCTTCGATGGGAAGCGCTTCAAGCACAGGCCTACCCTGGTCTGTAACGAGGTCGACAAGGCTAACATCATACTCGCGCAAATTTGACCAGCGCTTGCCCAGAGATTGGAGACGATAAGTAGAAATGCTCAACGCGCGTGATACAGCTGGTTGGGCAGAATACTGCTGAGCGGGGCGCAACAACAGGTTCAATGCGAGTATAAGGATGTCGAGATCGGATGTAGACAAAAGACTATTGATGCGCTAAAGGGGTGTGAGTGTAAGCCCATCAACGATAGTGCGATGTGAAACAGTCCGCACATCATAAGAAGCATAAGTCTTTCTGTTGGTGGAATTCTCCAATAGCAAGCGCTCGAAGCGCAAGATCTCGGAAACGGTCTTCTTGGTCATAGGCGTGAACACATTGACTTGTAGTTTGTCAATATCGTAATCGTGGATAACCTCTTCTAGGATCGCGTCGAACTTGTTTAGTACCTTGATCCAGGCATTCAGGTCGGATCGTGGCCACTTCCATGAGTCGATTTGGCTCAGGACTTCGTGTAGGTCTTCATTAGGAGTATTTGCGAGTTTGCTTATGAGCTCTGCCACCTGCGGGAGCTATAGACGTGCACACGAAACTAAGATTAACATAGTCTACCACCGCACGCAAATAGGACTCGCCGGTGGCAACGCCCGTTTGGATCTATGAAGGATCTTCATCGACTACGACCCCAATCAGGAGTGTAAAATGTAAGGTCAATCCAGGCAATTCGATGGCCGTCAAAATTGGGTGAGATGTGGCCGCGAACAGAGGATACCCTCGAGACTCGGAATCGGTTCACAAGAGGATGACGCGTAGTGGGGTGTGTCAAATATGGTATATTTTTCTCAAGGTCATGAGATTAGGTCACATGCCTCTATCATGACGCGCGAGTGACTGCGCGAAGGACGACGCGTTACGTCCACTACACCATAACATGGGAAAGCTTGATGAGTCCAAGTCCTCTAGTTCGCGAAAGTCGACGGAAAAGGTGAGTACTCGTTCCCACCGAATGTGCAGTTCACGTGAATGTACCTCAAGAAATCGAGGAATACAAGTAAACGCAAGGCTGAGGACCAAGAATTGTCTGACAGTGGGGAGGATGCACAACCCTCTCTGGAGGCTAAACAACGCCCAGCGAAGACAGTGAAGAAAGTACGTCTGTGAACCTTCGGTAAATGTACACATTATGACGATCTTCGCCTGCTAGCCAAAACCTGCCCCAACAGACGACGAGGATAGCGACAGAGACGCCGACGATGCCCGAACAAAGCTGCAACAGAATAGTGAAGGCGACAGTTATGTGGACCTAGGGAAGAAGAAACGTGCCACCGTCCGAAACTTTAAAGGTCACTCTTCCGTGTTTCTTGTCTGTGGCCGAGTCGATTTCTTACTTCATTACAGGGTCAACTCTTATTGATATAAGAGAGTACTATGGGTCTGAGGGTGACGAAAAACCTGGGAAAAAAGGTATTGCACTGTCGGTCGAACAGGTGAGGCAACAGTCCCCGCCATCGTTGCAGCTGTTGAAAGCTACTTCGAACAGTGGAAGAGCCTCATGCAAGCATCAAGCGCCATCGATAGCCTCCTGTAGGGGACATTACATTACCCATAGCTTGTTTGAATATGGTCTCACCCACAAGCTATGTCAACACTCTGTCTCACTAGTTAAGAAAATTCTATGCCATCTACACCAATATAACGTGATAACTTTAATGCGTTTGGAGCCCTGTGAGTCAAGTCAATCCAGCAGCGGCTTTGTGGGCGCCTTCGAACCCAGTCCGGTATAAACCCCAGAACCATGCAGTGAACTTTCGAGTCTGTGCCTGAATGTCCATATACCACTCCAAAACAACAAGCCCACAGTATAATCTTTCATACCTCCTGCAGATCGCTGAATTGAGGAAAACAGGTAGAGGTTTTTTGTGACGTACCACCAAGCACCAAAGTATTCGGCTAATCTTCCGGGTGATAGAAGCCCGCTTCCTCTCATCCCGTCAAAGATGGTTTGTCGCTCGTCTTCCCAAACTGCTGTTGTGCAGTATTTGGCCACAACAACGAAGACGCGAACCTGGGCCCCACGGTGAATAACCTGGCGAGATGTCGACTAACAACTCACTTTCGAATGTGTCGTAGCCAGTGCGTGGTCTAGACTTCTGTTGGTCCCGGGAATAGCCCGTCATTATCAACGGATCTGTTGTGAACAGAATGACGTACCGTGTAAGATCGTTCAGCTTGAAGACCATCAACACTCTTCGAGGCACTTTCCGCAAGATATCAAAGACTGATAGAAGTAAACCTTCCTTTGTCATGACGGCGTTTCGAAGCGCTTCGACCTCCTGATCTGTTTGAGGCAGCTGCTCTAACATACTCGATGCACGTTTAAAGGACGATTTGTTTTCGTTTTCTCGACGTGGCGCATCTTCCATTGTAGCTCTGCCTATGGGAAACGTCGGTTAATGCCCGGAGTATCTTCTTACATTGGATTCACCAGTTAACGCCGCTTCGAATATGGGGTACTGAGCCATGATAAGCGACCACCCACGAACTGAACAGAGCGCGAGAAAATACCTGGTCAGGGCCAACATTTCCTACTAGCTGGGCGTATTTTCGTCGATCCGCATTGTTCTCCGGAGTAGCCGGAGCAATTAAAGCCAACCAGAGCTTGCTGTAGTTGATTCGAAGAGACCTGTCTAAGTCAAAGTATAGTCCGTGGTCAAGGAGAACGATCTCGAAATTGTAAGGCGATCGAGAGGCGGCGGGCCGTGGTCTTATCAGGAGGTTTCCTTTAGAACACACTGAGTACGTGGTCCAAGACCCACGAGAAAGCGAATACCTGGATGCGGGTCCTGATATTCTATGGGTTAGTCGCGATATTGAACATATTAGGTGAAAGGCTCACAGCATGAAACCACCCATCGAGGTATACCATTTGGGAGAATATTCTCGACAGCTCCAGTGAAACCTTGTTGCGATCAATGTTGTGCGCCGCAAGATACTCGAGATCGTCGACTCTTGCACCCTCGATGAACTCCATTATAAGCACCCTCTTGTCCGCGGATATCACCTCAGGGATATACAAGGAAGTCTTGCTGTTCTTAAAGTTGTCGAATGCCATTCTAGCGTTCCTGGCTTCATTGGTGAAATCAAGCTCCTTGGGAAGATTTTCGCGCATTTCTTCCCCAAGCCATGTAAACTCGAACTCGGGAAACCATCTCTTGATCCAACCTGAGAGTACGTTGCGTCAGCGTAAGAGTTGGCAGAAGAAGGAATCGAGTACCGAGAGTCAGCTCAACCATTTCCATGTCTATTTCGCTGAACTCGAGCAAATGAGGGTGTTGCAGCTACGACACGAGTCATAATTGAGAAATGTATGGCGTCGAGAAGACGCACCTTGACCGCTACGGTCTTCCCGGTTTCTCGATGGTGAGCGATGTGCACCTGAGCAAGACTGGCGACACCGATAGGGTCTGGGTTGAAGTAATCAAAAATTTCAGATAACGGGCGGCCCATATCCGACACGAAAAGCGTGTTGACATCCTCATATGGCGTCGGATCGCACTTGTCCTGCAAAGGACGCATAGTACTCCTCCATTCTAATGGCAATACAACGCTGCGCTAGAGTTGAAACCGGACGCCAAAGCCGATATTTGATGAACTCACATAGAAGCCACGTGTTGGCCTAGTTTTATGAATACACCTTGCAATGGCTCATTTCAACATTTTTCCATAGAGCGAGTTGGGGCGTACGCACCTCCGTTAGCTAGTAAGGCTCGAAGCACGCGATTTGCGCTTCGCAGATGGCATTCAGAATATGCCTCGAGTCTCTCTTCGTCGGAAGCATACGTCCTTGCAAATGTACGTTTGTAATCTATCGCCCCGAGTATAGCGGCCCCTACGTGAATCCGTACGAATATAACCCTCCTGAAGGCAACACATCACCGAGGAGAGAGCGTCACTCACCAGCAACGCGAGAGCACCTGACGACGGCCAATACCGTATGCCTGAACGGCTGGTAGTTCTCATAGGCTATGAATCCGATCCCAGCCCCAAACGTTACTGCAATAGAGTATGCTGCGACTCGTGAACGCGCGCCGGCACCGACCCCCAGCGGACGTAAGGGAGGTGGACTTCCGGAATGTCGGAACGGCCACCGACCGAGACGCCTGACGAAAGAGTTGGACAGTGGGGTGCGGATAAAGGGAGCGGTGCGCCTCGCACACAAGCCAACGGACAGCATGAATCCGACCTCAGGCAAGGCGGACTTTTTCGCTTCCAGACCAGAACGCTGGCGACTCGGATGATCGCAGTGGCGAGGGTTCACCTCGGGTAACCGGCCCGCTAGCGACGCGGACCGGTGCCCACCAAGTCCCCAAGTTGGTTCCACTGGCAGTACTTACATGTTTTCACTCAGTGGAAGCTGTGTTGAGTACAGTGATATTCTCTCGCCCCTTTCAATGTTTGCGGGTGATCCTTCTGGAATTTTCACATTGAGCTACACACAACCGAATATGTACTTCTATCTCTGGTTACATTCTTTCAACGATGATTTAATGATTCTAATCGCCAGCTGCCGATGCACGCTACCAACAACTCAAACTGTAATCCATAACACCTTAACGCCGACCACCTAGGCCTCAGTGCGGCATATCGAACCTATTCCAAGTCCATTCCCATGAGAACTTGCCTAGAAAGCCAAGTAACTTGGATCTATCCGTAGTTGAGAACTGTTCACATTCTTCCCTTGATTGTGACTGAGGCGTTTCCCAACGCCCAGTCTGAAATCAAGACACCGGCAATCGCCGTCCGAGGGGGAACTCTGAAAGGGGGTTCGTTGACACCGGGTGTGACTGAAGCAGATGCGTCTTGAGGTCGACTATTTGGGTCATGGGCCGCGGCGTCTCCACCGAGCGGGTCGCTGCCAGATAATTTAACATTAACCCTCTCGTCGATTTCTTTTGTGAACTGCTTGTGATCGCTTCTAGACAAGTTGGTGCCCTCTTTGTGCTGAAGAACAGTGAGGACCTCTTCGCGCGTATACCATCTCGCATCTAACAACACAGTGAGCAAGGGCAGCTGACATCGGCAACCTCGCGTTTACCTTCAAGTTCCTTGTCGAGATCTGTTCTTATAGGTTCCGAGGAATCTCCAATCGCATAAAACCCCACCATGAGATTGGCGGGATAGGGCTAGCTTGGCATGAGTCCTAGTATGACACTTCACGGATCGAAAGCGAACCCATGGTTGCCCTGAGTGATACTTCACATTCCAGACACGAACGCCGGCCTCTTCCCAGAGCTCACGTTTGACAGCATCCTCGAATGCCTCACCGGGTTCTATGAAACCCGCCAGAGTGGAATAGAACTTGGGAGGGAACTTTTTCTATATTTATCGAGAGATTAGGAGAAGTCTCACAGAGTATAACGACTCACATTTCGTCCGAGGAGGATTTTGTCCTGTGCCTCGTTCAGAACTGCAACAATGACAACCGCGTCGGTTCTTGGGTGAGTGATGTTATGCAGTCCTTTCCTGGTAATAAACAAGGTTATATTACAGGCGACACAAAAATGAAGTGAACTAAACTGGGTTAGGCAAGGTTTCCTTCCAGCATTGTGAAACGGCGATAGAAGGCTTGTGCATGACAATTTCCACCCTCCCCAAACGGAGTACACGGGTGAACCACAGGAGGCGCAGAACTGAAAGGAGCAATGGATGGAGTAATAAGAGAATGAGGAAGTAACGCCGACTTACGACGTACCTTGTTCCTGAAATTCCAATCCACCATGGATCGAGCCTCCGCAAACACCCCTGCATCGAAATCACTCAGGTCGCGAGGAGCAGCCCGTGCCTCGGCAAAAGTCAACTTGTACCCATCTGTCCCGGCGGTTGAAGTCTGGACTAAATGATCTAATTCTGTTTGGCTGACTTCGGTGACATCAATTGAGAAGAAAGGTGTGCCGACGAGCACCCTTGCCAGTTCCTCGGGAGGGACGCCCGGATGGTAGTCGTTCGCTTTCGGTTCGCTGACTCCTAGAAAGACAATCGGCGCGCCTCTGAACCTTGCAGCCTCAAGAATCGGCAAATCGACAGCAGGGATCTCGCCTTCCTGGTGTCCCTGCCCAAAGTACGGTTTTAACCCCAAGAATGGTTCCACTTCAGCGGTGGTCAGCAATGCCAAGCGGGCTTCTTTCGCCCGCGAAGCTATCAATGGCTTCCCATCTTGAAACGCAACCCATCGAGCAGAAGGGGAGTCAATGAGTGCGTTGATAAATGTGGAAGACGTTCGCAGCCATGATAGGCGATTGAGAGGCGATCCGCCCAGGAAATTAACGGGTCTAGCATGAGGTCACGGCGGAGTAATTAGGCGATTAGACACAATACAAGAGATACCAGAATTGGTGTGTGAACGCACGCTTCACTCATAATATGAGATGGTGAAATACAAAGGACGATGGCCTCTTGGCCAGTCACAGTGGTGAATATACGTAGTTCCAGTTCGGTTCATCACTAAAAGTCATTACTCAGCCAGCTTGTGCGTCTCTCCGAGGCTGCCCGATGAGCGGGTCACTCGGTCACGACTCAAAGTAGAGGTCATTGCAGCCGGGCCGTGGGGAACCAGCGACCGACTCCACGGTGCCATTGAACAATGCTCTGAAACGTTCCTCCGCGCTTCTAAGACAATGTATACCAAGGCCGGTAGCAAAGCATTTAATTTGGTACCTTACGCTGGAAACTGCATCGTCTTCAATGCATCGCCCAACTGCTACTTGGGAACACACTACTAGATCGAACGCTCCGCATATGTGAATGTCTCTTGGGCCCCCATCCTGTCTTTCACCGAAGTAACCTTTCCTTGCGTGACTTGATTTGGCTTGTCCAGCGTAGCCGCATATGGAGGACACCTAGACGCCGACGGACGAGACGGGTTCTTCCATTGCACCGCGTACGGATGCATATCCGGACCTTACCTCACTGCAATCGCCAGATCCCTTGGGAGA
This sequence comes from Lactarius indigo, assembly GCA_025766275.1. Lineage (NCBI taxonomy): Eukaryota > Fungi > Basidiomycota > Agaricomycetes > Russulales > Russulaceae > Lactarius > Lactarius indigo. The sequence continues at coordinate 34,066 of JAFKAC010000263.1, forward strand.
ATAGTGTCAACGCATCCAATCCGCTCTGAGCCGGTCTGCGGGATCACTTGCGCATGCGGCGTGCAGAACCCGTGGATGCCATGGTTTCAGTTCAGATCTTGTTTCATGCATTGTCGTGTCATAAATATCCAGCCTCATTGCAACTCACCGCTTCGTTCTTTTTTCATCTGTTTAACTGGTGGATGGCATCGGTAAGCTAGAGTAATTCCCTTGACATTTCCTTCTTTGACCTTCCGTCCTTTCAACTTTCCTCTTATGGCAGCGCACGGACAATTCACTTTATTGCTCTCATACGGTGCCATAAATCCCTGGATCCGTGCGTGACATCTTTCATGGGACACGACCCTTTTGCCTCAATTCCGAAATGTTCTCCTTATAAGCAGACCGAAAGGAAGCCCCGCTGTGCACTAAACACCTTTAATGACCCTGCATGACTTGGTAAAGCCTCTCTTCAGTGTGCATCTATCCAACACTAAGTTGACCTTTCCTGTCCTGCAGATGGCCTTCGAACCCCCGTCACCTTTGCTCAATAAGGAGGCCGCCCGAGCACCGCGGCGAGGGCGAGAAGCCCAACCGCCACATAGTATCCCACCCGCACGCGCCATCGCCGAAGCGTGGCTAAAGGAGACGAGAGAGAATCAGGACAAATGGAAGGAGGCAGATGCGAAATTGAAGGACCTTTTCAACCAGCCAAATCGACAATTAGGGAGGAGGGCCAAGATGTAGGCGGCAATACCCCCGCCAAACTCTGCATTATTCCGGGTTTGACACCCTTCACTATCTTATCTTATCTACGCACCCCCTTGTAAACTTCGCGTTCATGAATCGTGATTGGCTACTTCCGGCCACCACGTTGCAAAGCACCGACACTTCTTCGCAGTATTTTTTTCTTCGACATGTCACAAACAGCTAAAGACCTTACTGCGGGAACAACAGGAGGCATTGCGCAGGTCGTATCTTTATTTTAATGGAGATGTTCTTGCCATTAAAGGTGTCTCACAACACTAGGTCTTGGTCGGACAGCCTTTCGACATCGTCAAAGTGGTATGTCACCTACGAACCAGACGCCCCAAGGCCTCACCTTAACCACGTAGCGCATGCAAACGTCAGCAAAAGGGACGTACAGTGGCATGCTTGATTGTGCAGGTGGCATTCTAAGGAACGAGGGTCCTCTTGCTTTCTACAAGGCTGGTTCTCAGACAGTTTCACCGCGTTATCCCCTAACCGTACGTAAATCAGGGCACATTGACTCCGTTGCTGGGCATCGGAGCCTGCGTTTCGATCCAATTTGGCGTTCTCGAATATACCAAGCGGTATTTCACCGCACAAAACATCCGAAGCGGGATAGGGGCTGAACAAAGCGCAGCGCTGAGTACACCACAACTAGTGGTCGCGGGAGCTCTGGCAGGGCTAGGCAATGGATTCGTCTCTGGACCGGTAGAACACATACGGATACGTGCGTCACACCGATGTGCATGCGACTTCATTTGCCTAAGCTGTCGAATTCAGGGCTGCAGACACAGTCGAACACGAATCCCGTCTATCGCGGTCCTTTCGATGCCATAAAGAAGATAGCGTCCAAGTATGGAATACGAGGTATTTACAAAGGTCAAAACGTTACTTTTCTCCGAGAGGCAACAGGATACGGCGTATACTTTTGGACATATGAGAAGCTAGTGCAGCGTGAGATGGCGCAAAAAGGCATCCGCCGAGAGCAGATAAGCCCGGGTAGTGCGATTCTTTATGGCGCGGCGGCAGGCTATGCTGTGAGTGATTCTTAGTGCATATGATGTGTACACGTCTAACGGCGGAGCTGTGATAGCTCTGGGCTGTGATATATCCTATAGATATGGTTAAATCACGAATGCAAACGGACGGGTTTTCCCCATCAGACGGACAGAAGTACCGTTCCACGTTACACTGCGTACGCACCGTGTGGAAAACCGAAGGCATTAGTGCGTTTACGAGAGGACTAGGGCCCACGTTGATACGGTGTGGTCTACACGACTTGGCCCCGTTTTTGATGGTGGCTGACGTTCTGTATCACAGGTCTCCATTTGCGAATGGCGCAACTTTCCTAGGATTCGAGATGGCGAATCGCCTGTTGAATTCTTTCTGATTAGTGCCGCCGAGATGGCATGCATTGGGAAGTAGCGTGTACACCACGCGAATTCTTAGTCCTTAGATGACACCCGTGGGGATTTATGACGTGTGCTTCTCGTATATTGATCTGCAGTTTGGCTCGACCCATAGTAGCACAGCATAACACAGCAACAAGTTTATTCTATTTTACCCATTTGGTGTGACAAATAAATGTCACGAAATCACATGCATCACACTTAGATCGTAGCGCTTGACCATCACGGCGGTGCGGTGGGCGGCGTATAGAAACAGAAAAATGTCCGAGTCGTTCCATCATAGACCTACCTTGAAACAGGTGTGCTCAGTGTACTCGGGCTTGCTATAGCCTTATTTCTGTCCTCTTTCTAGACGAACAAACCCTTTAAGTCTAGGCATGCGACGAAAGCGTCCCTAAAAGAACGAGCAAAAGGTAAGCCCTTGGAAATCCCAACGTATAGTAAATAGGGCATGCAAACCAGCTCACAAATCGCTCACAGGTCGCGTCTCCCGACGGACTACCAAGATCGTTCACGATTCTGGTGCCGACGCACAATCTAAATTGAACAGAAGAAATCGCTCCAGGCAAATCCAGCTCCGAAAGCGACAGTCTCTACTCTCCGCCGTTAGCATCTTTGGTGGTATCGATGGCGCCCCTCGAGTTGTGGCTGTGATTCCGCTGTGCGAGGACGTCGATTCGCACTCTGCTGTGTCGGCACTTTCTACCTCCCTGGGGCTCCCTGACGATCCAAGCCAGGAAAGTATCAGGAAAATCAAGTTCGTCCACCCTTTTTCTCTGGCTATCTTCTATCCTCATCTCGTGTCTACAAAGGGTGGAACGATTTAAATCGTCCCTTCAGTTCATTCAGCTAGCCTATGGGGATTTCTACGCCAGCCTGGATGCTTGTAAAGTAGCTGATTACGTCGTCTTTGTTCTCTCCCCCTCCGTGGAAGTTGGTGCATGGGGCGAATCGGTACTTAGGACGCTCCAAACGCAAGGACTTCCTGATGTGGTGCCTGTAGTCGCCCCCGGACATCACGTTGACCCCAAAGCCCGGTTGGGGGTCTTGAAGTCCCTTCTCTCTTTCATGCAATATTTCTTCCCGGAACAATCCAGAGTCTTTGATCTCAATACTCTCTCAGACCAGTTAAACACGGTCAGGATGCTGTCGGAAGGTAAGCCACGCGATGTCCGTTGGCGACAAGGGCGGTCTTGGCTTCTCGGTGAGTCTGTGGACTGGGCGGATGGAAACCTCGCGGTTACAGGCGTGGTGCGAGGCGCCCAATTTTCCCCCAATCGTCTTGTCCATTTACCGAATTATGGCGACTTCCAAGTACTGAAAGTTCGTTGTTCGGTTTTATATGTTTCACTCCGCTGAACCACTCCCTAGATCACCTCTCCGTCTCTCTCTGAGAGCGCAGGCACTGATCTGGCACCCATGGCTGTAGAGCCCTCTGTTCTCCTGGTCCCGGATCCGGAAGACGCGGACTCTCTTGTTTCAAGTAATGATCCTGATGACATGCAAAACGAGCAAACGTGGCCTACAGAAGAAGAGATGCAAGATGATTCTCCTCGGAACCTCACCGGGGAAATATTACCAGAAGGAGCTCCAGGAACCACTCCGCGTGCCATCCGACGCGTTCCGAAGGGGACGAGTGCTTACCAAGCTGCGTGGATCGTAGACGAGGATGACGAAGACGAAGAATGCACGGGTGACGCGGACGAAGGTGTGCAAGATGGGAATGCGGAAGAACAGGTCGAGGTCCCGGTTCGCGTTGAAGACGAGATGGAGGTAGAGGCCCACGAAAGCAAGGACGTTGCATTCCAAGACCTAGAAGAGGAAGAAGAAAATAGGCAGTCAGTTTAATTTTTACCTTTTCGACGTTTTATTTTCTCATTCATCGGCATAAAGACTAGAGAGCTGGCGTGGGCGGCCGCGAGAAGAACGGGACGACCGAGAGTTCCCTGATGAGGTTGACACACCAAGAGAACTGCCAGCCAGAGTTAGGTTTCAGCGTTTCCGCGGGATGCAATCATTCCGCACCAGCCCATGGGATCCCTACGAGAACCTACCGCGAGATTATGCACGAATATTTCAGTTTGAGGATTTCAAAAGAACGGAGCGAGCAGTTCGTAGACGAGCCGAAGCCGAAGCCGACACGGTATCGGTCAGTCTATTATTATCCGCAATTCATAGCCACGAGCTGACGTTCCCCGCTGTGCCAGGCTGGAACCAGAGTGACTGTCCACCTCAAAGACGTCCCAAAGGAGGCCGCTGAACGACTGGCCGGACGTCCGCTCGTCGCTTTCAGTCTTCTGCAGCACGAACACAAAAAGTCAGTTGTCCATTTTACCATCCAGCGAAATACGGAGTACGAAGATTCCGTCCGCTCAAAAGTCAGTAATTTTGTTTATCTCGGTGTCAGTTGTAGTGATGCTTAGCTAGGATCCCCTCATACTCTGTGTGGGACCACGACGACTACGAGTCAGGCCTGTATACAGCCAGTACGCTCAAGCCGGTTCCAGGGGCGTCAACAACGTCCATAAATTCACACGATACCTACGACATGGGGACACATACGTAGCCACTGTTTACGCGCCAATCCTATTCGGCTATCAACCTTGTGCATTGTTGAGAGAAGCGGCGGACGCGAATGGTGGGTCTCCGTCTTGGTCGTGTTCCATGCTACCAAGTGTTCCATGCTACGAACTCGGTTGATCTGATGTCACTTAAGCTCCGTCACTCGTCGCGATGGGCTCGCTACTCAACCCTGATCCGACCCGGATAAATGCAAAGCGTATCATCCTATCTGGACATCCCTTCAAAATTCACAAGAAAACTGCCACAGTCCGGTACATGTTCTTCAACCCGGGTAAGCTCCACCTTTAGCCGAGAATAATTGGAAGGCTGAGTCGTCGTCGTTGCAGAGGATGTGTTGTACTACAAGCCCATTCAATTGCACACCAAATATGGGCGGACTGGCCATATCCGTGAATCTCTCGGAACGCACGGGTACTTCAAAGCGCACTTTGACGCGCCCATAACGCAGATGGACACGATATGCATGTCGTTGTACAAGCGGGTCTACCCAAAATGGAGCGAATTATTTGTGGAGGACACAGATAATAATTCCCGGATCTCGGACGTAATGGAGGAATGAAAATGAAAATGCCCAGAGGCCCTGTACTATGATCGTACTAGTATAACTGTCCCGTGTTCTTGTATTGGGGTACGTTGTCTTGTTCTTCAATCTGATCAACGCGGCTGCGCCCTCGTGATACTACCACCGAACCACGTGGTCTCGGAATTCTCGGAGTCTCAGCTGAATTCATCACAATGGAAAGACCTTATGAGGTCGTTTGAGTACACTCTCAGGATACGGTCCAGGATCGATGGCCATCATGATAACCTAGCCCCCGTGACATTGGCTGTCATGGAATCTCGAGTCTTCGTATAGAATCACGACAATTTCACAATCGCAGCTGAGAGCTCCGTATCAATCAAATAAATATGTATTTGACACGAACCCGAATCCCACATTGGAGTTCATTACCGTGATGCACCCACTAGAAGCTGTGTATTACGGGGCTAGAACAAACTCGTCGTCACTTGGTTCTTTGTCACCTCCATCGCCTGGACGCGTGACCATACCAAGCGTTTATCGAGCTTTGCACGTCCGCGAGCCACGTCCACAGTTCTTCGAGGGCGCCGTCTAAGGCGCCCCGGTTGCTCCACGCGACAATTGGGCTATTCAACTGCTCGTGCGGCTCCAAATGCAAGACATCCTTGACGCTCGTAAGCCGACCAGCACGCCAAAGTCTTCCACGATAATAACGCGCGGGCTAGAATGAGAGATAACGACAGGTGAGAAAACTTGTGGGTGAGGTGGATACGGGTGCAGACCTACCCCATGCGTTTAAATACTTGCATGACAACCTCGAGTGGCATTTTGGAGGAGACCGTGAGAGGAGTCTGATCCGCGTGTGTTTATGAGAAAAACCGAGTGACGGATGGCAACGGTAGTGACGAACCTGATTCACCCACGGCCAGAGCTTCAGGACGTCAGGGGTGGCAACGGCATAGCGCACGTTTGATTCCATGTCCTCGTCGCTACTGACAGCAGACCACCTTGTGTCTGGCTGTTCTGCAGGATCTGGACTGAATGTGCAGAGGGTATCCGGTGGTAAGTCCAGGAGCTGTTTTGCTCCGTCTGGGACCACCAATCAAAAGACCTGTCATGGAGCGGAAATGTATAATATTTACCGATAGCACTGCGTAGCTCTTGGGACCCTACGTATCCCGCCAGTGTCCGAGTCTCATCATCCACGACAATCGGGAATCCCTTGACTTTTGAAGCGTCTATGTATCTTTCTGCCCTTCTTCGTGAGTCAATCTAGGAGAACATGGTGATCCCACTCACCGACATCCGCTAGCGTCATACCCGTGGCGCGAAGGGTGTAGATATCTCTCCGCATAACCCGCGATACTGCAGCATTCGGTCAGCCGCACCGAGTGGACGATTAGAGGCGATACCAACCAGGTGCATCGTAGACGTGATCGTCTTTCTCTAAGAAAGGGTATCCATTGAAACGAATGGCTTCATCCGCAATCCCCTTACGCCAAGGACATCCCCCACGGCCTTGGTCACCAATAGCACGATCTGCAGACATACAATCAGATGGCCGATTTTCAACCATCAGAACAGAAGCGAACCATGGTTGGTAGGATGTATGTCAAGGCGCCAGTGAGCTCGAACATGATGACCACAACGGTGACAGTGATTCGCATAACGCCACTGCAACTAGCTCCGTCAAT
>JAFKAC010000264.1:0-40100 GCA_025766275.1 Lactarius indigo
AAGGTCTTGATGGGCGAAACTCTTCAAGCACTGTAGTGCTTCAACGACGTCCCCTTCAGGTCGATTGTGACACTTGCTAGTTGTGATGCCTGCAGCTGAGCATGTGGCCTCACTCGAAACCGAAGATGCCATGATAGCAAGGTAATCGCGTGCAAGGGATTGCCATGTGGGGTAGCGTTGGCCATGGATCTACAGAAAAAGTTAGCCCCAAACCGTAACATGTTGGGCTTATGCCACATACCCCCCACCAATGGACCATTCCCATCTCTTCGGGAACGATCTCATTTGAGTTGAGGTAGGCAGTCCACTCACTGAGCCACAGCCTATCAGGGTCAACAGCTTCGCTGTCTTCATCGCTTTCACTGTCAGTGTCATCAATATTTAAGCGGCGGGAACTGTTGGATGAGGATGGTTTGCAGTCGTGGGAGGAAATGGTTGCAGCGTGCTCACGGAGGTCGTTGTACCTCTGTATGAACTAAATATCGGGTCAGTGCCTAGCAATCAAAAAAAAATTGAAGAGAAATGTACATACACGCATTTGAACAATATTTTCTACCTCCGAAAGAAGGTCCGGATCCCAATATTTCTTGAAGTGCCTCATTTTCGAGGATGGATTGAGCACTACAGTAAAACGTCAACTAACATTGAAAGAGTTGAGGGCCATTACTCACCCATGACTATCAGATGCGCATCAGAGGGGCCAGAGCATTTATAATACTCATCAAGCTCTACCACGCCAGCAGTGAGCGCTGGTGCGAATGTCTTGTAGCGTGGTTTCCCCAAAGCCTTCCCCCACTCTGCAATCAACTTCTCCAGTGCGGGCAGCACATTGTGAAGTGTTGGTCTCGAGCCAGTCGAAAAGGTGTGTAGTGCATTGTCCGCATGCTTGGGGGGTAGTGTCAGTAGTGTTAAATGATTAACAGCTACCGTACGTACCTGAAGGATGTTACAGAGGAGGCGCACACGCGTCCACTCTTCCTCGTCTAAAGCAAGTGCAGCAAGCTTGCGCCGCTTTTCGGTATCCGCTTCCCTGAGTCTGAGTTCACCAACGAACTTATCAACGGCCTGTAAGATAAGTATAAGTATGGGGTAGACATAGGATAAAAAGAGGCCGAGCTTACCTGGCGCCGAGATTCAGCACGAACGAGCATTACAAATGTCGAACTCCAACGGACTTGAGTGTCAATCAGTAGCTGACAGGGGAGTGCGCTGCTACGCTCTTGAATAGCCTTGAAAAGTTCTTTTTGTTCTGTAGAGGAGCGCGCCTGGCCCACATGTCAGGAACGAAGAGTGGTCTACAACGAGGTACATACCTTAACAGAGATGGCCCGAATGATGCCGATCTCGTCGCGCTCAGTAGCGCCTGGGTCCTCAGGGAGATAGTCATTTTCAGGATCACCAGAATAGTACTTTGATTTGCTGCGTGTGGATATGACCACTTGAGTGGCCGAGTTGATAATATGCGCCAAACATCTGTACAGGTAAATGAATGTGAACACCAAAGGGCCATTAGGAATTCAAGGCATACCCGATATAACGACGCTGAGTGTCAAACGTTAATCCAGTCTTGAGGTCGCAACATCGAGCGAACTCTTGTATCATTTCCATGTTGTTCTTCGCGTTGTCGCATGTAATGTGCCCAACCTGCGAAGAGTTAGCAAGTCAGTAGATGCTTGTCAGGATGTACTAAAGCTTACCTTGTGCACAACATCAAGGCGGTTACAAATATTGTAAAGCACTTGTCCGAGCCTCGTGCCATTATGTGCTGTGTAAAGTTGGGTGAAACCAAACAACGCGTGTTCCTCTGTCCACTCCCCTACAGCACGCTCTTCGATCCAGTGACCAGTGACTGCAAAATAGCCATCGGTAGTATCGCCCTGCCACGCATCACATGTCAAGCTTATTTCTCCGCTGACGGCGGGGCTCTGATAAGCGAGCATTAGCGCAAGGAATGTAAGGGACATGAACAGTGAACTCACATTAAGCCGTTCCTTCAAGAGACACATCTTTTGCTTGAACGTTTTGATAACGCGTCCACGTGTTTGCCTTGGCGAAGGCAGCTTAACCCAGTGGTTTGCACGGGAGGCGAGGTCGACCATTCTCTTGAAGGATGGTCTATTGAATACTTGAGGCGGCTGGAATGGTGCCAACAATTCAGTCGAGTGCTAGGTGAGCGATGAGCGATATAAGCCTTACAAGATTTGCTTCAATAAGCCAATCGATTGCGGCACACGCGAACGCTTTGTCGCTGTATGCAATCGGCTTCTCGGCTGTGTTCTCGGACTTGAAATGGTCGGTGATAGTCGATTGGAGTGGTTTTACATCCTTTTTGAGGGCGGCTTGCCTGCGCTGCTTCGTGTCGTCAGGTAACATTGACTCGAACTTATTTTCTTTGCACCACTTTCTGTAGAGTCGCTAGGGAGAAATTCACAGTTAAGACACAAGAGACCAGAGGCCCGAATAACCAGACCTACAGAATGCAAGGACGCGGCGTGCCGACGAAGGGTTGTGTGCTCGCCGGTCAAAACTTTGTTTTGCTTGAAACAGCCAAGACCTTTTCTGTGCGCACAAATAAGATAAGTCACGAACAGGATCGCTTCAAGCTTCAAGGATGAAAGTGATGGGTACGGGTCATGAAGGGTATCTGAGCTGGCACTACAGAAAACTAAGGTGCGGGAAAGTATGCGAACACGGAGGACAAGCGCCGCGCCGCTGTGACAACGGCAACACGCTCGGGGGATACTCAAACAATCTCACGCGAGCTGGTGAACTCGTACAGGTTCGCGATGACCGTGCGGAGCACACCCCCGCAGCGCACACCTGCCGGGCTGTGCGCCTCACGAGCCACCTCGCGTGCTCCCTGATCACGTAACCACACTGCGGGTATTAACCGGGCCAATATCTCACCCGTTTCCACCCGGGGGAGTATCGACACCGACAAGGAACCTTGAATGAAGAGAAGGGGAGGGTACTCACGCGCACAGAATACAGCTCATACGCATTTTTCCTTGACCGGGCACACGAGGGAGAACACTGAAGAATGCCTTGATATCAGCGGTCGGGTCTGTCTTATTGAGAGATTCGTCGTGTGGATCGGCGACGTCGTCGATGTCCATAGTTTCGACATCGGAAGAACGCATCCCTGAGATGTCTGGATCAGTATGGGGCCCATTTGTCTTCGCTTTCTTAGATTTGGGAGTGCCATCATGATCACCGTTGAGGGTCTGTGCAGAGGGTGCTGCGTTGACTGTATCATGAGAGGTTTGGGGTCGCTTGCGTGAATTTCGAGCTGCAAATGGAACTGGGCGGCGATATGAGCCGAGATCCAGCTCTGGCACGTTGTCTGCGGCAGTCAACTTAGCTGAGGGCTGAATTGTGTGGGAGGGTCCAGCACTCATGATTTTGATGGGAAGAAAGAAAAAAAGTATTTAAGCCTTAGTGCGCCTGCTAAGTGCGTCTGTGCAGATAAGAATGCAGTGCGAATCTAGTTGGACTGCGAACCCTGTTGTCGTCGCGTAGCAGATCACAAAGTTGAGAAACTGGTCGTGGGCCAGACTGCGGTCCTTGGAAACGCGTCCTTGCATCGCTTTGGCGCCAGGCCGGTGAATCACTATTTGTCCGTCTTTGACCTTTATTGGTCTGTACACCACTGGGAAAGCAAACTGTCCTGAGGTTAACCGTGACAAAATGAGACTTAGGATTGTGATATGCCCTGAAACACGGCACAGTGATCATAAATAATTGGGTTTAATTCAGTGAGAGATCCGGTGCGACATCGGGTAGTGCCTCCGGACCAACCGTATATTGTACCGATTTTTTGCCGATTTCTGCCGTCGGCTAGTGGTGATGTGACAACCGGCTCGGTCTTCGTATCGTTATCAGGTTGTGTTGGCCAACGTCCTGAGGACAGTTTGGGCGCCATCCGGTGTTTATCGATCCCACTGTCTTCTGTGCCACGTCAAACGATGCCGAGGATTTGCTGCCTCTTCACCGATAAATAGTGAGCTGAATGAACAGAGTACTTCCATAGTCCAACCTTGGTGTCAAGCCGTCACAATTATACTCGACTGTTGCTGATGTCCGCTGCACCAAGGCAAGACCCTCCTCGGGCTCAATTACCAGGAGACTGTGTGTGACCCCAGCAATTGGACTTGGCTAATCTGCGTGCTAACCTCATTCTCCAGGTTGGCAGTCGGTATCACCGGGCAATTGGACTTGCACGATTTGCAGGGATAACGTCATACACCGTGAACGCCATTTGAGCCGTCACATTACCAGCTCTAGACACAAGTCGTCTGTGGAATTCATCTCTTATCAGTGGTCCCTACCACAATCGACCGATGATGCTGGATCCGACCCCGCCCTCACACAGGGCCCTGCTAGTACTCCGAGCGATGCATTCCTCGATCCCGCTGATGACCTTCTAAGTATATTTGATATCTCCACAGAGGTGCGTGCAATCATAACTTAAGCTTGTGCGAATAGTATCGGGTGACGATCTTGACATACATAGCCCGAACAAGGGTTTGAGCCCCTTCCCACTGCTCTCATTGAGAGTGATGGCGATTCCGATGATGCATTTGTGGACGCGTTTGACTTTGATGCAGAGGACGAACTTCCTGGTCAGTCACAAAGCTGACGCACAAATAACTCACAATATTTACATCGCAGAGCCAGATAACGGTCCTCTTGGAGATTTGATGCACGCGCCAAGTGCTGCCTCGGACGAGTGGTACCCATGGCATAGCAAAGTAGTAAGTCTTCTTGCGAATCGTGTCCAAGTCGATGGCCATTGAAATATATTACGCTAGGCAGCCACACTTGACATCATTACGAATACCCCTCGCTCCGTGTTCTCGAGGCGACAAGTAGACACGATGCTTTCCTTCCTTAGGATAAATGGTCTATCAAATGTCCCGTCAGCAAAAACCATCCGCGCTCAGAACACTGCGCTGCATGATATGTGTGGTGTTCGTACCTTCCAATATATTGGTGCGCACGGACATCACTTTTTCGTCAACTCTATTGCAGATATTATATCTCAGGTAAAATTTCTTTTATCTTTGCACGCGTTTCCTTACTCAGTAACTATGTATAGGAAATGGCAAACCCCCTAGTCCGCCCGCATCTCCACTTTTACCCCGAGGATGCTGGCAAAATGGTTAGTGAATATTGGCACGGACGGCACTGGCACGACAATGCTGATCCAGCTGTCGTCACACCTATGGCGGTAATTGATGGCCTGCATTTCTTTGTGCACGAGCTGTGTTTTCTTGCCAACAGTCGTGCTATCATGCCGTACCGTTGGTTCTTACGTGGTGACTCGATCTTGGCGAAGGCGTGGCCACTGTGCGCTGTTGGCCAGGGTGACAGGTCTGGGTGGGTAGTGGAAGAGTACACGACAATCGTCGTACCACAAGATGAGTTCCTGATCCCGTTTAACACCTGGGATTCCAGTCAATTCGCAAGTGGGCTACCCAGTGCAAGGTCCATTGTTGGTACGTTTGCGTGAGTCGCTTCATCCCGGGAATACTCAATGTCACATAGGTTCTATTCTACGGCCAGACGGTGAGGTTGTACCATGGTCAAGGACCCAACCGTCAGTTGGGAATCGTTGGCGTGTCCGTGCTAGTGGCGCATTTGTATATTGTTTCCCCATTTGGCTGTATTGTGACGATGTCTCCGGTAATCAATCCAAAAAATGGAACAAGCATTATTCGTTTTTGTTTTCTCCGGCTGGCCTCCCACGTGCTCACTTTCAGAAAGAATATAACGTCCATTTCCTTTGCACGTCCAACCTCGCATCACCGCTTGAGATGATGGATCGTATTGTGGAGCAACTCGAGTCCGTGTATTCATTGTTCTTCCGCTTACATATTAACGTTACGGGGTTTCAGGGCCGCATGGGATGAGGGGATCTGGGCATGGGATTGCGTCCACGAAGCCTGTGTTCTTATCATACCATTCGTTTCTGCCCTCCTTGGCGACAATCCTATGCAAAGTGAATTCGCTTGCCACATCGGACAAATGGGCAAGTTCTTTTGCCGCATGTGTGATGTCAAAGGCTTCGATGCCCCACCCAGTGGGTCGCGCGTACCAGTGAATCCAACAACATCCCATGATGGGAACCATGCCACTAGCGATTTACCCGGCACTAGCGACGGTGAATCATCTGCCGGTGGCTCTCCGTCAGGTTCTCATGGGTGAAAGAAGGGCGATGAGTCGATGCAAGATATGGTGGAGCGCATAACTCGTTTTATCAATGTTCGTACCACACCACCCTCCAACGTTCGTGCAGAGTTGACTTACATTCAGATCGGTAACCCACGGACAAGAGACGAAACTATCCGAGAGCTAGAAGCCATGGCCGGCGAAGCAGGGCAGGTCGGAAATCTCACCAAGATCAGGGCTCACCGGACGACCACCGGCATCAAGGACACTTTTTTTGAAGTGTATCTTGATCGCATGTATCTTTCGTACAAGGACAGAGGCTCTAGGGGCGAGAAGCAGCTCGCCCTCGATCTTTTCAGGGCTACACTTCCAGCAAATATCTTAAGTCCCGTTTGGCGAATCCGTGGTGAGTCTTCACAATTTTTGGCTATGCGCGTCACACTTCCCTTCCCTTTGCGCTAGGTCTTGATCCCCACGCGGACACACTGGTGGAGATTCTTCATACGGTGCTCCTGGGTTTTGTCAAGTACCTCTGGCGGGATGTTGTTCACAACCAGCTTGGCACCAATGTCCAGAAGAAGGGCACCCTCAGGACACGGCTCGACTCCCTTGACATCTCTGGGCTGCAGCTTCCTGGTGCCAAACATCTCGCTGGAAACACGCTGGTCCAATATGCAGGATCTTTGACTGGTCGAGACTTCCGTATCATTGCTCAGGTTGCCCCGTTTGTACTGTACGACTTAGTGCCCGATGTGTGCTTTGATGCGTGGGTCTCTCTCAGCAATTTGATTCTGATCGTCTGGCAAGCTGAAATTCCCAATATTGATGAATATATTGTAAGTACTGCACTGGAATATTGGTTCTCTGTAGCTCACGAGAATCCGTTTTCAGGCACGTCTCGAAATTGCAATACAAGAATTTCACTATCGCATCATTCGCTGGACCCCTCGCTGGTTTAACAAGGCCAAATATCATGTTATTCTTCACCTCCCTACTCACGTCCGACGCTTTGGACCAGCAATTCTCTTTGCCACCGAATCATTTGAGTCTTTCAATGCTGTCATCCGTGCGAAAAGCATCCACTCGAATCGCCTTGCCCCTTCACGTGACATCGCTCTTGCCTTCGCACACAACAACCACGTTCGCCATCTCATCAGTGGTGGCCGCCATCTCTTCCGTGATAACGAGAAATCTCACAGATATGCACTCGCTTTCAAGTCCCGTGACAAATTATCAGTCCATGCTGGCGAGGCTGGCATCTGGCGCCAAGTCCCAACTGCAGTTGTGTACCTTGGTAAGGAACTGTCGGCCACTAGCAGCACAGACAGTGCCGATCTACGGCTTGGTGAGTATGACACGCCTTGGAGTAAATACATGTGCTGATGGCTATGAAGGCTCTTGCGTACTTGACAAGCAGGACTCTCGTCCGTATGGACATACTGATACAGCACGCCACTTCCCTACTTTCATCCCCTCGCCCACGCCCTCCATGTTCTTTACTGCAGCGTCCGTAGTCCTGATAAACGGTGACGTCTGTTTCGTAAACAACTGGGTGCTATTTAAGCCTAGCGTGCACCACACAGGAGCACCGGGCCTTGGGTATGTACGCGAAGTTCTGGTGGCCACAGGTGCAACACCAGTACAGCAATATCCACGGCCAGGCATTATCTTGTTGCAGCAGGCGGACGTCACAATGTGTGCTGCACCTTACCGAATGCCAGGTGTCCAGCTCAGCGACAACTTCTTGATAAGAGGCATCTCGGTAAGCGATTCGTTTCATTGGTTCGTCACAAGCTAACTTCATGCACAGCACATTCTGTGTACTGTGAATGTGCAGCATCGTTGTCATGCCCACAATTGTGCGGCGTCTGGGTCTGAGGTAGTCTATCAAGAACGCCAGGCAACCACTCAAACGCGGCCGGTTGTTGTGCACAACAGCCCAAACGACCTTATTATGAGTACTGCACGTATCCACGACGCGGCGCATTTTGATCTGCTACGTCCACACATTGATCCTTCTTTTGACACCAACTTAGCAATTATCGAGGGCGCACAACAGGAGGTCGATGCGCGCAAGCATCGTTCTAGTTGAGGTGGGAGGGGTTTGCTGGGTAGAGGCCGGGGCAGTAGTAGGCCAGGTACTGGCTCGTCAAGCCATAACATATCTGCAGGTCTATTGTCGTGATGTTCTGTAGTACTTTGTAATTTCTTTCCCTCGTTATACAATTTCCGTGGCCACGGCAATCTCCGCAGTCTACAGGTCGGTGTTACTGCTGACTTTGGGCGGAGTTTTCTTTCGTGTGACGGGCAGCCAGCAGCACAACACATCCCCCACTGATGTCCACGCCATACAACTTCTCACAAACTTCTTCTGCATCAAATGTCACTGGAGAACGTTCAAGCTACAGCATCCCATCGACTCCTGTACCAAACGGAGAACGTTCTTCGTTCAACTTCTCGTCGACCTCCGTACCAAATGGAGAACGATCCACCAACAGTGTGAGAACCCACGCACCCCAACCTCAGTATCATAACGCCTGGGGGGCTACTGGTACACCTCAAACTCCTGCCCGACGTAGGAACGACACAGACTACGGGAATCTTGACTTCTCCCCTCGCACAGAACTCCCCTCCGAAGTTAGTCCTAGTTATATTGAAGCGGTCGCCAAATCTATGGGATTTTCGGTAACAGATGAAGAGTACCGCAATAGTCTCCACTCTATTCCTAAGGTACGCCGCTCTGCACTTGGTGTAACGCTAACTATGCCTGACAACGAATCAGATTGCCGTGGGAATGCCCCGCGGCCACATGCAGTTACACATCTATCAAACAGCTCTCCTCTTTACGATACTCAAAGAGTGTCGTAGTCTTGCAGACACTTGTCGTACTGATCGTGCAATGATGGCAGACCTCCACATCCGCCTCGAGGGAACGTTCAATCTCTCACAAGAACAGAGAGTGAGTGCACGTTCTCGTATCGTGACTTCCCATCACCTGACCCAAATCTAGATGAACATCCGCCTGGTTTCCGGGGAGGTGCTTCTGGACGCTAACCGTGTCCGCTATACCCGGATGAATATTGATGTGGAGGTAAGTGCGTTGGTATTGTGTTTGAACAGAATGGATCGCTGTCTCCACGTACAGGTTAAGCTTCAAGAAAGGCAGAAGGAGCTGCACCTCTTCAACGTTTTTGGCAACTTGTCCTGGCAACGACTTTTGATGACCACTATTCGGCGCACATGTTCAAGCTTACGAAATGCGTACCGTGAGATGGTGAGCACACTCACCGCATCAAAACATCACTGGGTTCACTGACACGGTTCAAGCTTCGTGATAGCGTCATAGGAAGCAACACTCAAACACTGGACGATTTTGTTTGCAACGTGACCAATCGATTTCTCGCAACCTGGTCTGGTCGACACACCCTCGGGCATCCGATCATAGCTCACATCGCTCTATTGGTAAGTGTTCATTTACCAAGGTACTTTACTATTTCCTGACTTCACTGAGTAGCGCAGATTTGCATTGGAGAACCCTCAACTCTTAGACCGGGTAGGTGAGGACAAGGACAAGGACAATGACAATCAAACCAACCAGGGTGACGACACCAGCCGAAGCACAAGCAGTGCGGTAGATGGTGACACTGGGGTTGGTTCTCGGCCCTCCAGTGCCATGTCCATTGGACCTCCACGTGGCAAGAAATGCAAGCGTACCGGCACACCTGGAACACCAACACCACCTCAGCAAAAGGGCAACGATTTTTGGTCTATGGTCGACAAGTGGTTCACTGCACACATCCAGAAACTAGGAACACCGTGGTCCTCTCCCGGGTGGACAAGGTATGTACTTGTTCGTTTTCAGTCCCTCATAACTAACAAGGAGTTTCAGTACTGCAGGTACATTGAGGAGACAATCGAACGCGATCGCTCAAGGTTCACATCTGATGCCAATGTGAACCCATTCCTCGACAACTTCACAAGTGCAGATGGTGACAATGCAGACGAAGATGCTGGTGGTGATGTGTCGGGTGGTTTCATTGGGGCGATTGGTAGCATGGCAAGCATCCTCGAGCACGCGTGATGGACCGTACAGTTTTTTGTTTTTAAATGGAATTTAAATGGAATTTAATTCGATTCTTGCAAACCGTGATTTGTCTGATCCAGCAAGCCTGAAGTGGGTGTTTGAGGACGGATGTGGCCCTAAAACCAGGATCTGTGATGACATCGTTACCGGACAGGGCCCAGAGGTCTTGGGGACATGCACTGCGACAAGCAGTGGTGATGGCCACATCCAGATCAGGTCAAACATCGGGACAAACATCGGATGTAACGACTCTTGAAACCAGGATGATTGCCAGTACTGCAGCCAGACATGGCTCAGAGATCCTTGGGACATGCACGGCGACAACCGGCAGCGATGACCGCATCGAGATCAAGCACCACTCCTGAACGTCCTCAGGTCAGACCCCAGGACAACCTCAGGATGCTTCGGCTAAAGTAATTGGGACGATCGGATAGTATTGCCGAGGATCCATTGGATTTGGACGCCAAATGTATCTCGGAGGTTGCTCTGCACAATCATTACTAGCTCCCGGGTAATTTTCGGAACGGCGCTCAGGCTTAGTGATCACCATACAGGGGCTTGGCTCGATGATTAACGGGATTCATTTTAATTGGATACTATGTTTAACTGACAAAAACAGACATTTTTCCTTGTTGGGGACAACCACCGCATAATCGCCTCTCACCTAACCTCAGGACAGCTTTCCGTCCCAGTGGTGTACACTATCGAGTAAAACACAAGAAACGAATTAAGGTAGTGTAGACACGCTACTTGGTGTATGGAGTCCATGAGTCGGCAGAGTATTCAAGCTATCGATTTCTTCAAAGATAAAATGTTGTGAAACACTTCACGCATCAACGCCAGACCACCCGCTGGGCTCGCCTTGGGGCTCGCACCAGAGTTAGAATAAGTGGGTTTTGGCGGGAAAGCAAATTGGTCGTGTGACATGGACGCGAGGAGGGTCTCAGGGACTAGTGAGACCGGTAGGTGCAGGAGTGGCGGTGATTGTTGCGGCCGAGTCCGAGAAGTCTTCCAATACAGGTGCCGTTTCGTCGGCATCGAGAGATGAGACGTCCTCGTCAACGGTCTGCACAACGGCTTGCTTTGGAGGTTCGACGACGGTGGGAGATGAGAGGTACTCCTCGGAGATGGCGAGATCGACGTCGGCGTCACTTGGAAAGACGGTAGCAGAAGGCTCGGACTCGGTGGGTTTGGCACACTGAGCGACCCAAGCGGCATCAACTGGTACAACAACGTCTTGGGCAGCCAGAGCCCCAGCACCATACCCTTTCGCTTTGGCATCCTTGGTGATTTGGAGCTTGAAAGCTTTCTCGCTGACCCTCCGCTCTAGATCCTCAAGTGCCTTCTCTACCTCTTGGACGACCTCCCTTCGTGCGTTGCGAACTTCTTCATCACCGTTACTCTCAATTGCGTTGAGCTGCTTGAGGAAACCATTTAGTGTATTCTCATGAACGCGTAAGGGTGCGTTGTCTGGAGAAATAGTAAACACAGATTGGTCGAAGTCGAGGTCAACAGGGAACTTGAACGTAGACCCAAGTGTCAAGAGCTGATTACGAATGGCGCGAATCGCAGTGAGAGAGGAGACGGGCTGTAGCACGGGTCCGAGGATGGGATGAGAGGTGGCAGAGGTAGTGTTGGAAGCGCAAGAGGGTGTTTGGCTCGAGGGAACAGCCCCATCAAGCTTCACCTGCATACATACGTCAGCTATTTCTCAAGGACCAGAGCTAAAGTAGGAACTGACCCTGGAAGAAGATGCGCCGGGACTAGACTGCGAGGCCTTGGAAGCGCTCGCTTTCTTCGCATAAACAGCGTCGCGATCCTCGAGACTGAGCTTGATAGCGGCCTCAATGTCCTTCAACTCCTGGTCAGATGGTCCCTGCGTATGCGCGCCAAGCAGAGTCTGAAGAAGCGCAGGCCCTGCCGCGAGTTCGGCCTTGGCCTTCCCCTTTTCATCTACAGGTGCGGCCTGCGTCGAGGAACGGGAAACCTATGTTAGACCTGAGAAGTCAACAACTCAGGCGAGTAAGCGTACCTCGGGAATGGCCTCCGATCTATTAGCTAGGTCCAAGGCATGGGCTGCAAGGCCGTGGATAAATTGTAGGATGGCGTTAAAGGCATCGGCTGCCGCATCTCGCTCCTCCGAGGGCTGGGGCTCTGCAGAGCCG
Organism: Lactarius indigo; assembly: GCA_025766275.1. NCBI lineage: Eukaryota > Fungi > Basidiomycota > Agaricomycetes > Russulales > Russulaceae > Lactarius > Lactarius indigo. The sequence continues at coordinate 12,421 of JAFKAC010000264.1, forward strand.
CTAGAGCGGTGTTGAGAAGGAGTAGATGTCGATGAGCCAGATTGCTGAAGTGGATCGTGGGGTTGAGGACGAATCCCGGTAAATAGCCTCAAAAAGCCCTCGAGAGTGGGAACTTCGCTGTCATGGAGCACAGGACGGCACGATGGCCCGGAGTGGATTAGCTGCTCCCTGGCAAAGGGAGGCCCAGAAGCGGAAATGTCCCCGGGGCTAGTATCTGCGAAGGCGTGAAGGAAGAAGGGCGTCTGGTCGAGCCCGACCTGAGCCTGGGAAGCGCGTTGGTGCCACTCGTACTCCTCTGCAAGTTTCGCTTGCAATGCGCGCGCGCGCTCAATGCGCTCAACTTCAGCTTGAATGGCCAGCACTCGTTCACGGCGCGCAGTCTGCTCACGTAGGAAGGCAGCCTGTCGGGCACGCTTCAGGGTAAGATGAGCTTGAAGCTCTTCCTCTGCAGTCTGCAGCCCGTGCAACGCCCGACGGTATCGTGTCTCGGCGCCAATTCGGGGCCAGGAGGTGTGGGAGGAGGCGGGATAGCCAAGCCCCTCTGAAATGAGAACGGAAGAGGATTCGTCACCTAGATAGGTGAATACGAGTGCAGGCTGATAGGAGACTCGCGGAATATAACCCAGAGACAGCGGTGAAGGGTTGTAGAAGTGCATAATGTGAACAGATGGTCGAGTGGCGTATCAAGTACAAGAAACTGTTTGAGGCCGGTTTCCAATAGAGAGGAGGGCCATTTATAGGTCTCTGTCAACGCGTACGCGTCGGGTACGCGCGTCGTTGCGAACACAGTGGAAGGTCAAGGCGGTGACCGACCACATCAAAATGTCTCTGACTCACTGTTATGACGCGTCCCGAAACTGACGCGTCCCGAAAAGTCGAGAACATCCCAATCAGGGACCAGCATGAGTGACCTTGCTCTTTCAGTAACGGTCTTCGCACTGGAGCCGCAGCCATTATTAGAGTACTAAGAACGGAGTCAGACTCAAGGTTAGACTGTGGTTGTTGTACATGCGAGTAGCCCACGGACTTGGTGTGCTAGTTCTTCTGTCTTCACCGGCCATCGAGAAGACTCGCAACCAGCGCCGTAGCCGCCGCCCAGAGGTGATCCACGCGGTCTTCACGCGAGCGCATCTGGCATTCGTAAAAAATAAAGGGACAAAGGTAGTGGTAAGATGATGCCCCGTCATGATGGACCTACACGTCCTTTCCGTGCTCACGCAACTCTCTGCCGTTTCAAAGTCGACAATTACAGTGTGTCGGCCCTGTCCTTGGTGGCTTTTTTCCATCCGAATATGACACAGTCGATCATAGGATTCACCTGTGGCGGTGCCTTCAAGCTCAAGACCCATTCTGAATAAAATTGGTCTCTCCAAGTCCAGGTGTGTGCGTGCATGACAATTGGCTTGGCTACAAGTATGGCTGAGTGCCAGTGGTTATTCGCAGTATAATAAAAAACCAGCGTACGTGATTAAAGAAAAGTATACAGATTCTGGTCGGGTGGAAGTACATATGAACGTGCGAGTTTCGTTGAGAAAGAAAAAATCAAGCATCATTCGTTCGTCACAGGGCTTCAGCAAGTGCAATGTAATATTCTGTCGTCACGCTCGCGTAGACGCAGCACGCTTCCCGGGTGGCGCTCTCTCGCTTGAAAAACGAGCAGTCGTGGGCGCCTGACCGATGCTGTTCGAGCGCCGTTGCGTCGGACCACTCGCAGCACTGTTCGAGCGCCGCTGAGGAGTCACCGTAGTCTCTGCATCCATAGCGGGAAGCACCTCTGGGGGGGCTTCTTCCTCTGCGGAGACGCGGCGCGCTTGCGCGAAGAACAGTTTCGCGTCGCGTTCTGCGATATTCTGGATGTAGTACGTGTTCCCGCGGGGCACCAAGATCATGCCACCTGTGCAGAGAACATAGGATGACTCGTGCACTTTGAAAGTGACGGCACCCTCGATCACGTAGAATACCTGTTGATGGATGAGGGAAAGTCACGATGTGGGAAGACAGTCGGGCACTCACATAAGTATTGTCTTTTGTCATCTTGCTTGGCTTGTGCTTGTTCGGAGGTATTCGAAGTTGTCCGGCTGCGATATACTCTCCATCTCCGAATACTTTTGTGAAGAAAAAGTCATTGTTTGCCGCGGGGCGATGGCCCACCAACCGCCCCGGGAAAGCAAGACCTGCAGGATGCGAATCAGGAAAAAGCGGTTGAATAGAGATGTTGGACATACGCCGCGATACTTCGTTGCCAGTGAACCAATCGATCACAACACCGTTAGTCGGCGTTTTGTCGTCCCATCCTTCCTCTGGGTTCTCTGTTGCTACAACGACTTCGGACTTGCTGCGGGGGGCAGTGTGACGCTTGCTTCTGTGTGCGACACCCAATGGTTTTGGGGGGTCTTTTGGTATGCGCACGATTTCCTTGATTGTAGGAACATAGGATACTTTGCCCGGGTCGCGTTTCCCGTAGACTACTTTCTCGCACCGCCACCACTCGAGTGGTTCGTAACGAAGTCGCTTTCCCCTTCGGACACCGGCCGTGTTTTCAGGAGATACTGCAGGGAGTAAGGCTGAGTGTTTCACATAGCGGTCGGTGTGTTCTTACAAGGGACGTCAGGCAGGGCTCTCTTCTTCCGAGGTTTTTTCTCCTTGGGCGGTTTCTTCGGCGGAGGCTCCGCGACTTCTTCGTCTTCATCCTGTTGCATCTCAACGTCGACTAGACCTCGGGAGATCTCCTCCTCAACGTCATTGTCCTCATCTTGAGTCACGCTCCTAGCTTTGCCCTTCAACTGCGCCTTGAGCACATCGTCATCGTCACTCTCGCTCTGAACCGCGTTCGAGGCGTTCGCTCGTCGTGCAGCTGCTTGTTGCTTAGAGGACCTGTTCCGGAGTCCGGAATCCTCCATCTCCGCGTCCATTTCGACATCCTCTCCGCCGTCACCGAGGTCGAACGGCTCATCATCGTGAAGGTCCGGAGGAATATAAGAGGAGTGGAGAGGACTACCGACGGAGGAGCGGCGCATGGTAGAAACGAGCGACTTTCGTGGGCGGGGCGATGGCAGTTCGTCAAAGTCGACTTCCGTGCGACGGGCGACGGGACGCGCACGTCGGCCCAGCGGCGAAGACGACGGCTGACGCGCATTGGCAAAGTGTACACTTGCGTTCGTATTAATCGGTCCGCCTTGCGTTTGTTTGTTGAGTAGCGTGAAAGCTAGGTGTAGACGCGACGCACCATAGTCATCGAGTTCCATGGACATCTCGTCTTCGTCGTCGTTCTCCTGTATTAGCGCAATACTCTTCCGCTTTTTATTGCTTCCAGGACGGTTCCTCTGACCGTGCCACGCAGTGTGGGTGTCGACTTTGCTGAGAATCTCATCGAAGGGCTCGAAATCGTCAGACTTGTGTTCGATGATAGGGACAGGTAAACCTGTTTTCTTGCCACGCCCGAGGTCATCCGCGCGAAAGGGTAGGTGAGCGCGTTGCTGTATACGCCTCGACGCGCCAAGAGAGCTTTTACGAGCCGAGGTGGGCATGAACGGATGAAGTGTGCCAGTGCCAATAGAAAGGAACGTGGGAACAATCAACGCAGTCGCGTCACCCGCGTGCTTAATTCACGTTTATGTAATTGCTAGATACTCCTATGAACACGGCTGGCTTTTTTGGTTTTCCTTGTCCAAGTAAAAATACAATGCCAGCTACCGGATGTAAGAGCCCCATCACGAACCCACCGTAGGGTGAGAGAGAAAAAAAATATAATCGTGAAAGAGCGACAATAAGAAGAGGCATTCGGATGGGAACCAACAGTTGCCCTTTAAGCTTTTTTGTCCCCAAACGCAGGGTGCAAGATCTGTTCATGCAGCGCCTTGCCTGCAGGGACCTGTGCAACAACTTGAGATCAGCAGGTCGTGAAGGCGTTGATAAGGGGAAATGCCCACCATCGGGAATACGTGCTCGCTTGGCTCGACAACGCATTCTAACAGTACCGGTTTGTTCCCGTCGTACTCCAGAAACTCCTTCATCTTCTCAGGTAGTTCGCTCGCGCTACTCGCACGAATAGCATGCACCCCCATTGCCTTTGCGAGCAGGACAAAGTCGGGGTTCGTCATGCGTGTATGCGAGTATCGATGGTCATAGAAAAGGTCTACCAATCATACGGTCAGCATCTATGTGTCGCTACACAGAATAAGCACAAACCTTGCCATTGAACCACCATGCCCTGGAACTCGTTGTTCAAGACCAGTACCTTAACACCGATGTCAAATTGCGAAGCAGTTGCAAGTTCCATGGCCGTCATGCTGAATGAAGCATCACCATCGATGTCGACGACAGTCTTGTTCGGTGCGGCGACCTTTGCGCCTACCGCTGAGGGGAGACCAAAGCCCATTGTCTAATCGAATAGTCAAGGCGGGAACTATCGGACTAATGGACAAAACGTACACCAAGTCCCCCCGAAGTGATCATCGTGCGCGGATGCCGCCATCGGAAGTGCTGTGCAGCCCACATTTGATGTTGTCCGACACCGGTGGTGATGATCACGTTCTCCTTGTACGACGCCGTCTGTTTGTCGAGTTCTTCGACGACCTCCTGCGGTTTCATCTTCTCGCCATTTTCCGGCTTGCTTTTCACGTAGACAAATGTGTACTTTTCTTTCCACTCTTTGATATCCTCGAACCAGGCTTTGCGTTCCGAATAATTGATCAAGGGGAGCATTGCCGACAGGTTCTCGGTGACATCGCCGAGAATAGGAATGGACGCATCCACGACCTTATTGACATTTTTCGGCTGGATTTCAAAGTGTATGATCCCCCCGCGTCCCGTCTTGGCTGCGGCACGTGCGGCTGGAGCAAATTGCGAGACCTTTCCCGTGACGCGGTCATCGAAACGTGCGCCAAGGGCAACGATTACGTCCGCCTTTTGCATTGCAAGGTTCGCGTACGCGGAGCCGTGCATACCTATCATATGCAGACTCTTCGAATCGGTTTCATCAAACGTACCCAAACCTTGTAACGTCGTGGTCACGGGAATATTGCCATCGCGGGCGAGTTGTGTCAAAAACTTGGGACCAAGCGGACTCCCAAGGACCCCATGGCCGGCGTAGATAAGCGGCCGCTCCGCTTGGTTGATGAGTCGCGCAGCCTGACGAATGAGTTCGAGTTCGGAAGATGGACGGACGAGAGTGTGCAGGGGGTTTGACGGGAGGCCGAGAGAGGATCCGGGGGTTGTCGCCTTGGAGGGCAGAGGAGTGCGCAGGATGCCAGCTGTCACGTCCTTGGGAAGGTCCACGAGGACAGGGCCTGGACGCCCAGATGTAGCGATCTTGAACGCTTCGTTTATTCTCCGGGGAAGCTCGGAGATGTCCTTGACCATCACGTTCCATTTGGTGCAGCTGCGGGAGATCCCGACCATGTCGGCTTCCTGGAAGGCATCGGAGCCAATAGCTGAAGTTGCGACCTGACCGCAGAACACCACCAAAGCAACACCATCACTAAGTGCATCTTGCATCGGAGTGACAACGTTCGTAGCGCCAGGGCCCGAGGTCACGAGGACAACACCGGGCTTTCCAGATACTCGTGCATAACCCTCGGCCATATGTCCCGCACCCTGTTCGTGTCTGGGTAGGATAAAGTCGAAATGTTTTGAATTGTAGATGGCATCGAACACGGGAAGGATCGCTCCGCCGGGGTATCCGAATATGTGCTTGACATCGTGTCGGAGCATCATCTCATGGAAAATTTCGCCACCAGACATGCCGATGAACGAATGGTCCAAGGAGGCATCTGTGTGAGGAGGGTGCAGTGGGGCAGGTCTGGGGACATTGGTTTTCGAGGGCAGCTGCTGGAAAGCAGGTACAGGGGCCGGGCGACTGCAAAGTTACTGAATATCGTGGAAAGGGAGAGGGTAGAAAAGTGAAATATACACAGTCTGAGAGACGACAGCGTTTTGAGTTGATGAACGGCTGATGTTGCGCGCGTACTCCTTTACTCTGGCCTTTGCCTCGAAGAATGAGGCGCTTGTGGCCGCTGTTGAGCGGGACCTGGTCAGAGTGAGTGAAGTCGAGGTTTTCGGCGTCGACTTGGCACTGAGCTTGACAGCGACGAACGACATGGCTTGTTACTTCAAGAGTTGACTCGGCTCGATTTTTATTTTGTTCGATCGAGTCAAGTGTCTCAGTCCGACTAAGTCCGAAAAATTCCCGACGACGTCCTTCAACTCAGTCATGTGGGCTCGCACTCTCAAAACCATCGCTTCGTCCTCTCTTCGTGCCCCAAGGTTCCCAACAAATGGAACCAAAGGTATTTTACTCAGAATTTGTCTGAACCTATATTGATCCCCAGTATAGTCGTTGTCGCCATGTCTGGTGGCGTCGACTCATCCGTGGCTGCCAAATTGCTTGCTGAGAAAGTACGTCGAACGCGTCGAACACCTTTACGTCTGACCTACATTTATTCAGGATTACGACCTTTCTGCCGTCTTCATGCGCAACTGGGATACCCGTGATGAATCGGGCACGGACGTAGGTTGTGAGTGGGAAAAGGACTGGGAAGATGTCCAGCGTGTCTGCCAGAAGCTCGACATACCGTGTCAGATGGTCTGTCTATTGCTCCTTCACTACTGGATTACTTCTGAAAATGCGAAGAGAGTCTAGATTGACCTCTCGAGAGAATATTGGCTCAGAGTATTCGAGCCCGCCATTAAGACATGGGAGAGCGGCAACACTCCAAATCCCGATGTCTGGTGTAATGGGTAGGCACTATGTCTCATCCTCCATGGGGCGCTCCTCACGTTCACCTCTTTCTTCAGAGAGATCAAATTCGGTGCACTATTCGATAATCTTCCTCAAGGCACTCAGTTCCTTGCAACTGGTGAGTCCTGAACCTCACCTACCCGCATCTCTCGCCCAACATGAGACCTCCAGGTCATTACGCACGCAAAGCATACCACCCATCTAATCACCGTCCAAAGCTCATGTGCGCGAGCGACCGGACTAAAGACCAGACATATTACCTTTCGTCCATCCCAGAATCCAGCCTCGACATGGCCCTTTTCCCGCTCGCCGACGTATCGAAGACTCAAGTCAGAGAGATCGCGCGCGCTGGGGGTTTGCACAATGCATCACGCGAGGAGAGCATGGGTTTGTGTTTCGTCGGCGAGCGGCGCCGTTTCAATGATTTCCTTGGTACGTCCGTCATCTCGGACTTGATTGGATTTCCCGAGACGTTACGTTCGCGTCTTCATTAGGAGACTATGTAGCCCCACGACCGGGGCCCGTCCTCGAGATCGACACGGACGTCGAGCTGGGTCAGCACAGCGGCCTGTGGACCTATACGATCGGTCAAGGCGCTAGGCTCCCCGGCTTGACCAGGAGGCTGTTCGTCGCTGCCAAAGACCACAAGAAAAACGCGATTTACGTTGCGCTTCCCGAGTTAGTGTCACTCTTTGTCCCCCTCGCTTCGGTGCATCTGATGTCGCATTTCGTAGCCATCCTGCGCTGTTCACCTCCAATATCACCTCCAACAACTTCTCGTGGATATGGAACGATGAGCCCCCTTCGGCCGCCTTTTCACGCGACGGCTTCCGTGCGAGCGTGCAAGTCCGACATCGCATGTCCGCCGTCCCCGTCACGGTGCACCAGGGATGGACGAGCAACACGGTGCACATTACGTTTGACGAACCGCATAAAGCAGTCGCTCAGGGCCAGATTGCCGTTGTCTATGACGGCGATCATTGTTTGGGCTGTGGGACCATTGACGAAACTATGAGCCTCGCAGATCTCAACAAGTTTAGTTAGAAAAGTCATCGCGATTCCGCCATCACCACTCAGTTTTTACTCGTATCACATATACACACAGCACGTTAAAATATTACACATTGTTTTTTTGTGTTTTATATCGAATGGCATAGCGACTTCGTGATCAAGGCCAGCCACCGATCAGTTTCTACAGAAAAATGTGAAAACTGCAAATGATTTTGCTTGCAGTTGGGGAAACAGAATGGGGAGGTTCATCAACGTGATCTGGCCCTCATCGTGGCGTTTGTTAGGACCCTCCAACGCTGGCCGACGATGATGTAAGCGCTCTTGGCAGCCTTCTCAGTGCCAAGGCGCGACGCCCCAATAAGAAGCCAGCATCGAAAAAGATGCCCGGGGCACCGCTGTGAAATGACCAGGGTGCCTCAGCGGCCTTCCCATGCGAGTTTATGCTCTCTTGCTTTATGACCATCCGTGCTGTGCCTGCTGTGCTTTGCCAAGCAACGCGATGCTAGAAAGCCGTGACCCCGCTCTGCGTCGCCGCATACTGGCTCTTCATGTCGTCCATGTCCGCCGCTTCGTCTTGGCTCTTGTAGTCGAACCCGCTGCTCAGTAAGCTGCCGACCTCGCTCGCCCCAGCAACGCTGCCGAAACTGCCGCGACGACGTAACCTGTCGCTCTGTGAGTAGCCGACGCGCTCGGATACGCCACCGAGGACGCTGCCGCTATCGCCAGCTCCACCTTGCGACACGATCGAAGGCGCGTAAGACCCGTACGCACTGCGCTTGCTGACGCCACTGGCGTTGAATGGACCGCTGGCGTTGAAGACGGGCAGGCCAGACGCATATGTAGCTTGCGAGCGAAGGGATTGAACGTCTGAAGGGATATAGTTCAGGGGGTCGTGTGTGCGATAGAAGGACGCGTCGAAGCGTGATGGCGTGCCAGAACTCGGTGCGTTGTTGTTAAGATACTCGCGAGCGCTCGTATCATGTCGGCGGTACTGATCGATGGATCTAGCGAGCGTGCGACGCGGCTTGGAAAATTGAATCATGCTAGCCTGAAGATTGCTCAAGGGTCCTTCGACGAGATTACCCTTCTCTTTGTAATGGGTCAGCAGGTAGTGCCAAAGTGGGTGCTAACAAGTGTAAATCAATAATGCTTATCAAGTCGAGACCACTGGAGAAGATGTCCTACCTTGCTGAGCACCTTTGGGTTGCCAAGGATGACGACACCGTATTTTGCACGCGTGAGGGCAACGTTCAGCCGTCGAGGGTCGTTCAAAAACCCAATTCCTTGATGCTCGTTGCTCCTGACACAGCTAAGGATGATATAGTCCTTCTCGCGACCTTGGAACGCATCCACGGAAGCCACCTCAATCTCCTTGTAGAGGTCCTTCTTCAACGAACCATTGTACTGCATGTAGTTGACAATGTAGGAACGCTGTCCTTCGTACGGTGTCACGACGCCGATTTGACCGGGTACAACACCCGACTTGAAAAATTTCGTCACAATTTTCTCAACGTTTGACGCTTCAGTTCTGAAAACTCAGGTGAGAGATTGGGGGTTACAGAAACGGAAGGAAGCGGACCTATTCAAGAACGAAGTCCCACTGCTAGATATCTCCTCTTGACCCAGGTTTTGATAGAAAAACATGGGTGTATCAGGAACTGGCCAAGGAAAGTCGACGTTTTTTCGCAGTCGCTCCGGTGCCGTGACACCGTTCTGCAAGGTGCCCTCGTAGAACATGTTCGACGGAAATTCAGACAGGCAGGGATGCATGCGATACTGCACTTGCAAACGAATGGGGCGGTTGCCAAGCACCACCAAGCGCTCAAACAAAGACTGGGTGAGACCTGCTCGGGCCGCCTTCTTGTTCATGATAACAGGACCGAGTTGTTGATGATCTCCAACGAGCACGACTTGCTTGCAGCCAAGCACCAGTGGTATCATACACTCTGCGAAATAAAGTCAGCGGGAAGGAAGGGGTAATGTACAGTGAACGCTTACCAGGTTCAGCAGCTTGCGTCGCTTCGTCAATCAAGACTGTCTTGAATTTCAATTTGCTGAGCCTAGGGTCTCCTGCGCCGACACAAGTGCAACAAATGACCTCTGCTGCCAACAGAATCTCCTTCTCGCATTGCCTGATGAGGCTCTTATACTTCCGCTCATCGTTGGAGCTCAGTTCTCCCTGTTCGTTCTTGAGTTGGATAAGTTTTTGTAGTTCGACGTGTGTGGTGTTGTTTGCGACTTGGTGATGAAGCGTCAAGAATGCGACAGACGAATCGAGGGCTTCACGCGACTTGGCTGTGAGGCGCACAACTTTGAGCCCCGTGGCATGTATCTTTTCAGTGAGCTGATCGACGGCGACGTTCGAAGGCGCGCAGACGAGGACCTGGCCCGGGTTCATCTTGGCGAGGTGATAAACAATCGAAGCAGAGGTAACGGTCTTGCCAGTGCCAGGAGGTCCCTGGATCAAACTGATCGGCTTTTGAAGGACGCTTTTGACAGCATACATTTGGGAATGGTTGAGCTCCGGCAAACCAGGCGCGGAGAAGCGCTTGGGCATCTGGGTACGAAGAACTTGGGGCTCAAGCTCGTGACCGAGGAGCTTGTGATACTGTTCACTGTCATCCAGCTGCAGATGGCAAGAGAAATTTCAAAGGATACTCACGATGTAACCGCTAACACTCTTCTCGTCGACGGCAAATGTCTTCATGGCCAGCTGCATTCGGTCGAAACTGGTAGATTTCCATACGAAGTCTGCGGCGAAGCCTTGGGTGACTTCGTGTGGCACGCCCTCGGTCCTACGCAGCTCAAGACCAATTTCATCTGAAACGTCTGCTGCGAGTGGGTATGGGTCAGACAATGAGGAAGAAAAACGTACTGTTGGGGACTTTGATGACGTGGCCAACACCCTCCCAAGGCTTGTGCACCTCCCCCGTGTAGCGCAGTCTCAGCTCGTCGCCAGCTGCAAGGCGGACTTCCCCGCTTTCCAACTTGGGTAGCACAAACCATGCAACCCTCTTTTGATTCAGGCCCAGGTCCCACCTCACGGTGATATCTGTCTGCGTCTGGCTCTCCTTCAGCCGCTTATCATAATCTGCTTCGATCTTGACCAAGGGCCCGAAGATGTTCTGATATTGATATGCATCCTCGTAACGCAGCAGAATGGACTGCGGCTCGTCATCAACGCCAGGCTTCTCGAGGTCTTCAAGGGTCGCCTTAGCGTTCTCGCGCCATAGGTCTTCGAGACGGTTGATCTGCTGGAACGAGATCTGACGCGAGCGCAATTGCTCGGTCTCTGACGGTGGTTTGACGAGCCACGAAAGGAAAGATCGATCATCGATGAGCGGTGCCCAGAGAGCTGCGTTCCAAGAGATGTCCTTGGAAATGGCGGCGCAAGGTTGGCTACACAAATAAAGTTCGTCACGACTGCGAATCACACGACCATAACAATTACATACCGACAGAGCAGAACAACGACCGTATCACTTTTTGCAGGAATAAAACCTAGCATAAAGACGTTTTTGCTGCCGCAGTTGTAGCACTCGGGAGTGGTCTCGCCGAGAGGGCTCTCGGCATGTAGGATAACTTCCTTGTGCTTGGCTCGGACCAAGTGGTTGACAATATGTGAGGCCGATGTGTTGCCGCGCGAATTGCAGAACCATTTTGAACATACGAGACACTTAACAACGGAGGCAGGGTTGTGTATGCCGCAATAGCTGAGAGTAGTCGGTCAGAGTCAGAAGTGGCGCTGTTGCGAGACGTGAAGTAGGGAGTACGAACCAACAGGCATGTGGAGGTAGGTCAACCTGACTCTCCTCCTTGAGATCGTCCAAAACGGCGTCAAAGTCTTCCGCGATGCTCCCGTTTGCAGACTGTAATTCCAGGTCATTATCCGCAGAGGAAGAAGGATGCGCAGGATCATCCAAGATGGAGAGGCTCTCTATATCTACAGGGACATGGCCCTGTGTGCCAGAGGTATATATCGAAGACGTGTCGTCGACGACGCCGATGCCTCCATATGAGGAGGCAGAGTCATATTGAAAGTTGTCGAAAGAGTCCATGGGGGTGGTGAAAAGAGGATGAGTAAGAGCAGTGGGCTTATAGGGCAAATAAACAACGATGTCTCAACAACTACAGCGTGGCAGCAACAATGGACACCCAGAACCCGAAGTTATAGTCAACGTGAGTCATAAATGATAAAAGATCCGCAGTGTTGATCATATATGCTGTGTAGTATGCGGATGGCTATGCCTATTCCAAAAGCAAATTTGAGGAGGGTCTTCGCATCGTCCTCGCGGACAAGCCTGCTAAACCGGCCAAGACACACTCGAACATGAAGAAAGAGGACGTTGACTTGATTGTACGATATCATATCTTATTTTGTCCCTCGGTCTCACTCTTCCAAGGTCTCAGAACTGGAAATACCCCGCGGCCAAGCCGAGAGGGCTCTTATAGACAACAACGGCGATCTTGCTAAGACGCTGAGGGCGCTCATAACACCATAGCTATTAACTACCGTAGCACTGTAGACTATTGAGCCTTTTGGTCCCCACTCGTGGGCATTTCATGGATTATAGTCCGCAGAGTACTCAATAACTCCTTTGTCACCTTGCCTGATCCTGGAACTGTCTCAAGCCGTGGTGCAGCCTTCGGACTCGTCATCGTCCTCTTCCCCTTCGACGGGACAACCTTCTGCGCATGTGCAATATAGGCCCGCGTTCCAGGAGGAAAAGGATTGGCCCGTATCATGTCCAAATTGGCCACGTCTTCCACAGTCGTCCCAATGATTGCACCATCCAGTCCCTGAGGCTGTACCGATACGACATTCGGGGCCCGCTTGAGCACAGACTCGACAATGCGGAATTTGGAACCGATGTTGTGATGGCTTGCAGGCGTTTTGAGGTTCGCCGCCATTCCCGCAAAGCTCGCGCGTAACGACGGACGCACATCCAAGGTGGCCATCTCAACGAATCTCCCGGGTTCTTCGCTGGTGGTGAAGAAGTGTGTCAACTGGGAAGTACGCGCGTAGGAAAGACCGCCGTTGCGGTGAGGACGTTGTTCGATGACGCGCGAATCCGGGGCCTCGTAAATTGTATGGGATTGTCTTTGTAGGAACCTCTTTCGTACCGTCTCGGCGGAACCCAAGGCAGATTCTTCATAAGCGGAAGGCGCGACTAAATGTTGAGATCCAGTCTTAGTCTGTGGACCTTGGGCTTCTTCTGACAAAAATGAGAGAAAATCTTGCCGCTCTTGACGCAGCTTGTCCAGGTAACGCGCGAATTGCCTTGGCTTCATAGAGGAAACGAGCGGGCCAGACGCAACGCACTGTCGTTTGCCTAGCTCCTCGTCTGCTTGACGCCGTATGGCCGGGTCCACGATGTTCCCGTTTTCATCTTCCTTTGCAAGCTCAGCCCGGTGCACAGATCTTGAATGCGTGTAGTGCTTCTCCCACTCGTCACGGATATGTGGCTCCGTAGCCACCTCCTCCCAACGCTGGATGAAGCGTGCCTCAGACTCTCGGGATGCCCACTCTGTTTGCTGTTCCGGAGAGTCGACGGCTTGAACAGAAATGAATTTGTCTCGTTTTCGGAGGGCAAGAGGTCGTTTGAAGCCCCAATTGCCGCGATGGGCGTTGCCGTCGTGCGTGGTATACACTTGACCAATGGTTGGATCATAAGAGGCGAACTTTGAGCGACGAAGAAGAGCCGCAAAGGGAGACGGAGACGGTGGGTGGACGATTGCGGCCTTGACGACGGCCGCCATGTCAAATCTGCGAGGGCGAGGAAGGCAGAACAGCGAGTTGAGAGTCGCGTCCCTCGGGGCTTTCCGGTTCGATTCTAATTCCGCTTGCCTGGACATTGAAAATCGACATTTTCGTTTCTCTCCATTTCACCGGCGTGCAAATTACCGTCCTCCGCTGACTTTTGCGGTCATTGCTCTAGGATGGATGGTCCAGACAAACGTCGAAGATAGAGCTTGTATCTCAAAAACAATCTATGCTGATTGCTTCTCCCGTTGGTTGAGGAGTCAGGACGCAGGATCACCTGGAGATACATACATTTGTTCCGTGAGTACTTTTGTGAAAACTTTGTTTCTTTTGTCATGGGTGAAACCGAGGAAGAAAACCCTGGTAAAGGGACACACCCTCACATCAGTTGTGTCTGGATTCACACACTGTGTATCCACCAGCAAGAGGGTGTGTGTGAAGTGATAAAGGCGAGTCTGAGGTTGTCCAAACACATCTATTTTCTGTTGTATGTCGTCTGTTGAGTAGCTGTGCTAACTTTGCATGCCCGATAGGTTGTGTGCGTGCGTAGTGATAGTGAAATTAAGATTAGTTAATAGAATGGATGAATAAAAGAAGCACGCTGGCTGGCTTTACCCGGACCGTGCATTGACCAGTTGACGTTGACCAGTTGAGCCCGACCATTGCCACTGCCGTCCAGGTCACCACCCGCAGCCAACAAACGGGGCGCAATGGAACGTCCTCTGGAACAACTACGATACCCCCGAATCTCGGTATCCTCCGTCAGCGTTGCGGCCCCCACATTTCCGGATATGCATCATCGTCCGTCTCCGACCGCAAGAGCTGGCGCTGGCACACCCTCTCCCACACCCTCAAGAGAACATAGACCCCGTCCATCACCTCTGATCACCTCTGCATCCTTACCCCCGTTCCCCGACAACTCGTCGCCCGTGATGGCATTAAACAATCGGTTGTCCAGAGAAGAACCCACACCCACCATCTTTGGTTTGCCCCTCAAATACGTTTTCGTGAGTGATGACATGTTTTCGTTTCTAGTTCACTCACCGACTTTCATGATAGCCTCGTTACCCTTGCAGTTCAGAATGCTGCCCTTTCCATTGTCATGCATTATTCACGAGTCTCTACCCCACCCTCTCTATCGTATTCACCTGCCTCCGCGGTTCTACTCAACGAAATTCTCAAGGGCTCGATATCTTTCGGTATCGCCCTCTGGCGAGTATCAGGGTCGGAAGCACGGCGGCCTTTCAATCAACTCCTCCACGAGATTTTCAGCCCCGATTGCTGGAAGCTCTCTATTCCCGCCCTTCTCTACGTCGTCCAAAACTCGCTCCAGTTTGTCGCCATCAGCAACCTCCCTGTCGCGACTTTCCAAGTGACATATCAGATGAAGATTCTTACCACTGCCGCCTTCTCCGTTTTGTTATTGCGTCGCCGCCTCAGCTCGACAAAATGGGTCTCTCTCTTCTTCCTCGCTATCGGAGTTGCTATTGTTCAAATTCAAACTAGCACCAGCGCTCATGCACCGCCCAAACCTAGCACTCTTGTCGGGAGCGCACACGAATCAGCACCGCGTTACATGCACATAATGAGTCCTCTCAAAGGGTTCGGGGCAGTCACTGCAGCTTGTTTCACTTCAGGCCTCGCGGGTGTCTACTTCGAAATGGTGCTCAAGAATTCGAAGGCGGACCTGTGGGTCCGCAACGTTCAACTGTCACTTTTCTCCTTAGCTCCCGCGCTCGTCCCCGTCCTATATGGACCCCCTGTCCCCAACTCCCGTGGCTTCCTTGCCGACTTGCTTAAAAATTTTGGTGGCTGGGCGTGGGCAACAGTATTAATTCAAGTTTTGGCGGACTCGTCACCGCGGTTGTGATCAAGTACTCAGATAACATCCTCAAAGGCTTCGCCACAAGTCTCTCCATTATTCTGTCATTCCTCGCGTCCATGATTCTCTTCAACTTCAGAATCACCCCATCTTTCCTCATCGGCTCCTCGACGGTACTCGTCGCGACGTGGCTATACAATCAGCCGGCTGGGAAGGAACCGACCCTCCTGGTGAATGTTGTCAATGGCGCCACAGGCAGCAAAGCCGGCACTCCTTGGCCCGGGTCTCCTGTTGAAGCAGATGCACCAATACTGGGACAGTTTGACAAAAAATCATCATCTCCAAGAACGCTGTCGACAGCCATCGTCCCCGAAAAGACAGACCATTTCCCGCCTATGATGGACACGCCGCGGTATCTGAACGCGCCATATGGTTCGCCACTCCCGTCGCGGACGCCTTCGCCCGCCCCAGTGCTGTCTTCCCATCAACCTTTCGAACGACGATGACACTCGTCTTTGCCTAAAGAGTTGTGCCTAGCTAGAGTGGTTAATTCGGTGTTCGAAGAAATTTATACCCATTTCAAGAGTTGCGCACTCTACATGATTTTTTTCCTGCGTGCCTTGACGAAATTTTGTCATGTCTTCGAAACAGCCAACCACTCGCCCACGCACGCGCCCTGCGTGTTCTATTTACCCTGTTTTAAAATACAGTCGGTGTAGAAATACTGTTAGGGCACTTGAATATTCACTCGAACACAATTTATATATATTTTCTGTGATGCTACGGGCCGCACGACAAGTCACGGTTTTGGTGACAAAATGTCTATCGACCTCGACTGGAATAAGCTCGACACTTTGCTCGCGTCTTCGCTCATCGTTATCCTCAACAGACAACTCCAAAGTGCTACACGACCGTCTTTCATCGGACCCGTCGAAGTTACTTCGTTCGACTTTGGCTCTCAGCCACCAGAAATAGAGCTAGTCGACCTGCGCGACATATATCGTGACTTTCTCGAGAACGACGACGACAACAATGGCGACGCCGAAGGTAATATGGACACAGAAAGGAACCCAGCTCGCTCGGTGGGACGGACCCACGACGAGGACGACGAGTTTGAGTGGGTGTCGCGCAGAAGTGCCGGTCGTGGCATGGCGGAGGAGGCACCCATGTACCACCACCTGCCCCCACACGTCCGCTACGGTCGCGGGCCCGCCTCAGAGATGTTCACATCTCCCACGTCTCCCGGCTCCTCATTCGCGCCCACGGGGAGTACCTGGAACGCAGGCGCAGGGCCGTCCTCCTCACTCGGCGCACGGCCAGCGCACAGCGAGCACCCACCGACGCATTCTACGTCAGGCGGTGGCGCGCCATCGCGTTCTTATTCTTATTCTGAAACGCGCATCGACCCTCCCTCGGTGCCGCTCTTCGACTCGACGCGTCCCACAGCCACACCATCCCCCCCATCCCCCTCCCCGACCGACCTCCCCCTTCCCTCCTTCTCCTCATCCATATCCCTCGGATATTGCGGCGGACCCAGCGCCGATGTCAACCCGGGAAGACGATGAGCCGCCGCCGCCGGGCCCATATTCACCACCCCGTCGCCGCCGCCGCCGCCGCCACCGACGGAGGAGCACTCGAATCTCCAGATGCATCTTCTCGTGTCTTGGCACTCTGATCTGCGGCTGACGCTCACGACGTCCCTGCGTATCAACTACCCCTCCCCGCTGTTCATGTCGCTCCCGATCCGACTCTCTGTCACGGGACTCGTCTTCAACGGCGAGCTCGCCGTCGCGTATGAGGGCGGCCGGCGCATCCATCTGTGTGTGCTCGATGACCTCGATCCGTATGGTCCCTCCGCGCGCCGGGGCTCGGGTTCCCAGGGCAGCACGCCGAGCGACCCGGACGCAGATGACGCCCACGGGACGAAACCTCTGCCTGTGGGACAGCGCCTCCTTCCGGACATCTTTATCGAGAGCGAGCTCGGGCAGGCCGACAAGCATGTGCTGAAGAACGTCACGCGCGTCGAGAAGTTCATCCAAGATGTCATTCGCAAAACTATCGAAGAGGAGCTTGTGTTTCCCAATTATCATACGTTGGTGCTTCAGTGATCACGATGACAAGGGCCCATACTTGTGGCAATTGCACAAAACTCAGACGTTGCGGCGGCGGGAGGTGCGCTTTGTAGTAAAGCAGTTACAAAATTACAATAGTGACTTGCTCATGTAAGGTCCATCCAGCTCATACCCTAGTTTTCTATAGTAGTCTCGCGTGCCCACACCTTATGGGAGAAGGTCAACAACGAAATTGCCACCGTACCAAGTGAAGCTCACCCGAAATGACGGCGAGTTTGATACTCCCGTGCTCCTCTCTGGCGATGCGCTCTGCTTCCTCCATGAGCAGTGTTCCAAACCCCTATGAATGCAGCTCAGTAATGTTCACTGAACGTGGCGATGTTCACACACCTGGTGCTGGAACTTTGTGGGGTCTCTTCCGTGCACCGGCACTGCTGTGCCATACACGTGGAGTTCCCGTACGATGCTAGTACCGCCTTCTGCATCATTTTTGCGCACGAGCTCCGGGCGAAACGTCCCTTCCTCGGAGCATTTTCTCAACCGAAGGAGACCGACGAGGATATCCCGCTCAGGATCTTCATACGAAAGGAAGGTCTCCCAGCCGCCATTCGCGGCATAATCTCTGCGCAGCAATTCAACTGATTCTGGCCTCACTTTGTGGTGTATCTCGTGTATCTGCGAAAAACGCGTAAGGCTGACTAGGACGGCAACCAGAAAAAAAAACCATTTACCCCAACTTCCCGAAAACGAACGTCGCGGCATTCCGCACCAAAATCTTTCATCCGATTCAGTGCCAGCTCGCGAAGGTTACCGGAGTTTTCTGACCCCGAGGTAACTAGTGGTAGAGGAATATCCCTAGAGATCAAATCGGTGAGTACAGGAGGTAGGCGAAATCCAGAAGAGCAACTTGCCGCTGAACGCGGTAGATCCTTGTCCACGGGGGTACCAGGGCAAGAATGCGAGCAACGACATCGACGAGGACATTCGGGGTGTAATTCTTGTATCTTCCCGTTCTCCACAGCTCGTAAAGACCCGTGCCACGAATGACCAGTGTGGGATAAATTTTTAGCCCGTCGCTACGGAACGCAGGGTTCTCGAAATACTCCTTGAACTGTTCCATGTCGCGCTCTATGCCGACATTCGGAAGGTCTGGCATCATGTGGGCAACAACCTTGAAACCTGCGTCCTTCGCGAGGTGAAAAGATTCCGAGACAGCGCGAACAGTATGTCCGCGATTAGTGTCTCGTGCAACGTCTTCGTACACTGACTGGACTCCTATCTCAAGGCGCGTGCACCCATAACGAAGCATCTGGCTGAGATGTGGTTTGAGACAATAGTCCGGCCGGGTCTCTATCGTGATACCGATAGCCTTCGATTTACTTTGCTCAGAGTACCTGGGTATTGCGTATGAGTTGACACGACTTAATAGAGCTACTCAGCTACCCATCGACTCACTTTACAGCCTCGTCGACGTTCACCCCGGTGAAGCCAGATAGCGCATTATGAAGTTGGGCGACAAATTCGTTTCGATAGTCCTCTGGCATACTCATGAATGTCCCACCCATGATAATGAATTCGACCTTTGCTTTTCTACATGGGCCATATGTAAGAGCGGTATCAGAAAGCGCACCTTGTCAACGCTATGTCCCAAGCTCTTCAGCTGTTCCACCCGCCCTCGGGTCTGCTCGTATGGATCATACCGAGCACGGATGGCGCGCATGCTCGTGGGCTCGTACCCGGTATAGCTTTGCGTGCTATAATCAAAGTCGGAGTCGGGGCCGCCTGGGCAGTAACTGCCGCGAAGTGATCCTGGTTTAGTGGATAGGATATCGTGAATACGACCCGGCGCACACGCATATGTTTCCCGTCATCGCGATGTGTGGACACCGATGAGGCTTGCACATCACAGCCACTACGGCTATCTAGCGTAACTCGAATCGATACCATCTCATTATAAAATAAAGGGGCTCACCCCGCTCGCCGTTCGAACTGGCCGTGCCTTCAGCTTTGGGAGTAAGGCTTTCTTGTAATCATCGGGAATGGCACTGATAATATCGACCAGGCGAGGGACACCGCCAAAGCCAAACTTTTTACTGATTTTAGCGCGAAGTTCGTTAAGCGAGACGGTCTGATTCGCATCGTGAGCCTTGATCAGCTCTGCCGCTATGCCAGAGGTAACCCGAAGGAGTTGTTCTGCCTGGGAGGGACCTAGAAGTAGCTATTAGGAAGAACAACAGAATAATAGGTCAACAGCGAGCACCGTCCACTCGTGTTTTCTGCACCATTATGGGATTGTACAAGACGAGCTGTAAATCATCGTGAGAATAACATACCTGACTTTGATCAACTTCTCGAGTGGTATGAGCGCCGAATAACCACCGTCCACACACAGTCGCACACACGACCACGGCAAGCCAGGTATGCCTCCCCCGACAGCCGCAGACGCGTGGTTCAACTCGCGTCGTTTCGGAATCGTGGTCGACGCAGGTTCGTCTGGGTCGCGTCTCCAAATATACAGCTGGAGGGACGCCCGCGTGGTCAGGGATGCATTTGGCGCTGAGGCCAGCCGCTCTTTACCCAGGGTAGGGAAGGGCACACAGAGAGACGAGGACTGGGTCATCAAAGCCGAACCAGGTGCGCCCCCCCTGCATTGTCGCGCTCTTTGAGATCTCAAGGTTTTGATGCAGGTATCTCATCTTTCGCCGAAAATTTGGACGACATTCCCGCTTATCTCGCCCCGTTGCTCAACCACGCACATACGCACATCCCTCCATCGCTTCACCATGAAACCCCGCTATTCTTACTGGCCACCGCTGGCATGCGTTTGTTATCTCCGGAACAGCAAGCGGCTGTGCTCCAGGCGACCTGCGACTTTCTCAAATTTCATTCCGACTTCCGCATAGACGGTCCTTCTCCCGCAGGACCATGTGGTTCTAGCGTTCGGATCATAACAGGCGAAGAGGAGGGTTTGTTTGGTTGGATAGCCGTCAACTACCTCATGGATGGGTTCGGTCCGTCAAACTCAGACCGTTCCACATATGGCTTCCTGGACATGGGTGGTGCCTCGACTCAGATCGCGTTCGAACCAAGTCCAGAAGAACAAGAGAAGGCACAGAACCTTGTGGAAGTACGATTGCGCCTGATAGGTGGCGAAGAGATCAGTCACAAGGTATTTGTGACGACGTGGCTAGGCTATGGAACAAATCAAGCTAGAGAGCGATATGTCGGTCAAGCTATCAGACAACACGAGCATTCTCGCCCTTCTTTGTTAGACGAATCCCCTCCGATCACGGACGTTATCGAAGACCCCTGTTTACCAAAAGACCTCACACTCGTCGAGTCGCCCGCCTTTCTAGAGCCGCCTGCGCCCCCCGAGCAGAAATCTCATACCCTACACGGAACGGGCTCCTTCGATCGTTGTCTTGCAGAAACGTCACCACTCCTCAACAAGTCGGCGCCATGCCCTGATGCGCCTTGTCTATTCAACGGTGTTCATGTCCCACCCATTGACTTTTCCGTGTCGCATTTCATCGGCATCTCCGAATATTGGTACTCGTCGGAGCACGTATTTGGATTGGGTGGACCTTACGACTTCGTGCAGTACGAGCGGGCCGCGCAAGAGTTTTGTGGAAAGCCATGGAACGAGATCCTTCGCATGCACGAAGCATCGAGGAAGGGGCTACCAAGTGGGAATGGCGATGACAAAGGCGCCAAGACCCCAGGGCTAGATAAATGGGGTGACAGGGTGGAGGTATCGCGATTACAAATGCAATGTTTTAAGGCGGCCTGGGTCATCAATATTCTACACGACGGCCTCGGTATGCCGAGGATAGTGGACTCTGGGGGTAACGACACGACCCAAGCTGATGAGATCAAGGATCACGCGGAGGAGAAGGGACTGTGGCGGCCTTGGTTCCAGTCCATGGAATCTGTCGGAGACATGGCTATCACCTGGACGCTGGGGAAAATGGTCCTAGAGGCAAGCAAAGAAGTCCCGCCGACCGCCAAGGATAGCGGTCCACTCCCAGACCCACTCGATGTCCCCTTTAATGCTGACGATTCGCGAATCCTCGACGCAATCGACGACCACATTTCGTCCCATCTTCCTCCCTCACTGACTCGACATTCCCTCGGGTTTCCCCTCGCAGGCGTGCTGTCCTGCCTCTTCATGGTCCTTTTTGTTTCGCTCATTACTTGCCGTCTCCGTCGATATATCCGCATTGCATTCGTCGTCTCACTCCTTTTTATCCCAAGCGCGATCGGGATCTAGCTGAGTCGTCGATGGAACAGGGTAGCCTTGCGTACAGCGATGGCCCCATCGCATCCCCGTATTCTGCAAGGGCGTCGTTTGTTCCTTCGCTGAGATGGTGGAGACACCTACGCCGCATGGCACCCATGTGGCATCGTCATCGCTCGCCACAACACACCAACCAAATGTACAGACCATTACCACGGCTGGCACCTGCGTCACCTGCTCGTGCTTCGCCCATTCGACCATCTCCCTCGTTTACCTTCGCTCAACAATCGGAACTATCGACGTCGACGTCGACGTCGCCTACGCTGGGAAACCATGACGACTATCCCCCCTTAAAGAATGCCGAAGCCGGGGAGGCATCTTCGATATCTTTATATTCGAGATCAAGAAATTCCTCGACCATCAGTTTGTCGGTGCTGGTCCCACGTCAGCCGCTGTCACGGACAGCAAGCGCTCAACCTTTACACTGAGACTGTTATTTATTTATTTTCACCTCGGAGACGGTTCCGATCTGAAAAATTACACTGACATTTCGTACGCTGTTGCCCCGTATCACACTCATTTGACTGTCATATTAGACACTCTGCTACCTTATTGCACATGTCAATCTCTGCCGTGAACTACTACCTCAATACCCACCATATGACTTATCTTGTTTTGCGGACTACATGTCCCCTTGCAATTCCGTATGTCCTTATCTTGGATGCGAGCGTTTGCCTCTTCATGTTAAGCGCGCATACATGTTTAATTCTCTACTAGTTTTGAGCGAGTTGAGCCAAGTCCTGGCCGGGGCTCAAGCTCAAGTCGCTGTTATGAAAAGACCGCAGCTACCGCGGCCGCTGCTGGTGAGTGATTTTGATGGGAGCGAAAAGATTAGACGGTGTTGTAGTCTGATTTGTCATGTTCAGTAATATGCAGCACATGGTTCAACGCCTAAACGAACAAGGAGATGGAAGTGTCCGCGCGAGGAACGCGCCAAAGAGGGACCGCCGTAAGGTACAAAGTAGGAAAAGAAGACCCCACAGCACGGCCGCGGTCCCGAAACCTGGCTCCGATACTGCGCCGGGCTAATCCTAGATAGCGGGCTGCACACGACATGCACCTCGATCTCCAGATACGGCGTAGAGAACCGGAAGCATCTCAAAAGTGCTATTCTAACTCGGTTTGCACCTCGTGCTCGCTGTTATATTTGTGCGGGGGTCTACCATGGGGTCACTGATTCGGTAGGAACATTCACAGGTCTCCATTCCAGATAGAGTGGAAGAATGTGCTGATAACGGCATCATTGGGAGAACACAGAAGCTAAGCATAGGGCGCAGGTATTTCACCCCCGCGAGCCTGATGACGGAGCCGACGCTACAAAGAAACTGGCACTGGAGAAGATCATGATGGTGCTGGACAGACATATGGGTCGGATCTTTAACGAACAAATGACAGAGTTCGGGGCCGCAGGGACCTTCCACTCGGATGCTTATCAGTGGCGACATCGACAGCAGGGGATGGGAATCGCGGTCTTTCGCTCTCATCCCCCTCATCCGAGAGATTTCCTCCACCCATTCCTTCTCTTCGGATTTTGCTAAGCCTATCGCACGGAGTCGTGCTTCTTCATCCTGCGATAGCAAGTTCGGCGACCGCCTCTCTCCAGACCGCCACAGCAGGAGTTGAAGAGTGGCCTCGTGGAAAAGCACAAGGAGGCAATACTGTCAAGTCATATGAGATAATAGCCTTGGGCGGTAGATCGGCGGATAATCTTGCCTGTAATTTGTCGCTCTCAGAGAGCGCCTCGTAGCCCGAAGATCCTGTCTGCCGCATGAATTCGGACGGCTCAATCTAATTTACCAAGGATATTATGGATACAAAGGTCGATTATGGGCATTTTACTCACGTCTGATGATGATGATGCGAAAGAGGATTGTGGTGGTGGTGATAGAACCGTCTCGTGTCCAGAAGTCTGCGATCGGCTCAGTACGTGTTTCGGATGGGACCTGAAATCTTACACTATTCGGGGAAGTGGGAGAGGGTGGACAAAGTATCTGTTCCACCTGAACATCTGTCAAAGAAGACTTGCACGGACCTTGAGTGCGGGTCTGAATTTACCACTGTGGGGGGCTTACCTGTCCACTTTCAGACTTCAAGTCCTCGAAAAGTTGGGGACGGGCTCTCTGTACACGCATGGGACCCAGGACCCAGAATTGGAGGACTCTTCCTAACTGAGAAACTTCGTGCGCACTCAAGTCTCCCTTTCCCGTGGCAGTTTTCAGCAAGCGGATGCGGGAAGGGCCGCCTTGCATAAACGCTTGGTGTCGTTCCCTCGCAGGCAGATAGGTCTCATTTAAGACGGCCTTGATGACTGGCTTGATATATGCGAACTGTTCTCGGATCGGTAACTCGCAAAAATCGTCGGGGTTGGGTGGAGGCATCGTGTGCTCGACCGTAACCGTTTCCCATGAAACATGTTCATCACCCGAATCAATCTCTGATTCTTCATCGTCACTCGCCCAATGTCCCAACTGCTTTTGGGTGAGTACCTGTGTATCTGACCGAATATGGGACTTACACTACATGTGTAAAATTCCGGTTCGTCCGACGTGAAAAACATATCTCTTGTCACAGTACGAAATGTGTCATCTTTGAACCGCACCCGGTACTTTGGGGGAACCCAGGGCAGCGTGGGGGGAACATATTGCTCCACCCTCGCGGCCCAATATTGTGACCTTCCCTTTTTCTCTAACGAATAGACTAGCTCCCCCGGAATCTCTAGCAATGGATCACAGGGAGGGGGAGACCACCGGCCTGAGATTTAGGTGAGAGGGTCCCTTGTTTCATGAAGTAATAAAAGTCAAACCAGAGGGAACTGTATGGCCATTTGTTGACTCCTTCGCTCGACTTATCGGCTTTTCCGCGTCATTTTCGTGTATGGGCACCGTCCCGATCTTGTACGACGATAAGTTGGAAGGTAGGCCGTCGTTGAGGTTGGCATCGGCCTCGTGTGCCAGATCCACGGCAGAACGCCAAGCTTCGTCCATGGCGGTTCTTCGATATTTCCGCCGGGGACTTCCGCTTCGGCATCGAAATGTCACCGGGCTGAAGGGTATGACGTCCTGGCCTGGACGTTTGAAGGGGAGGACATGAGATGGAGAGGGCGTCTCGAGGTGTATGCTTTGTGGCGCCCGGGGTGAAATTTCCCCGTAAAGAGAAACAGTCAAAGGTCCGGCGGTCAACTGCCCCTCTAGAATCTGTGTGAGAAATCAGATCCACTCGATAGTGATGAGAGGACGTCGGTTTGACGAACGTGTGCAGGCCACCAATAACTCTCCCCTGAACCCTCCTGATCATCAGGTGCGGGCCTCCCGGACTTAGTCACTCTAACCCATACTAAGGCACCAGAATCTGTACTCCTGCCTTGCGATGGACTGTGAAGACAAGGCGCTGTCTTGTGTTGCTGGATGGTGTCATGATGTTGCGGCGAGCATAGCGGCGATACACTATCTAATAGACAGGAGACAACTCGTTTTGAGCAATGTGGTTACATCATTTTGGAAGACGTTAGCAGACCATCGATGCTACTGAGACTGGAGGTCGACGACACAGATCTCAGGCGTTCTGAAAACACGCGTTTTTGCATGGTGGAGCTGCCGCACCAGTATCAGCATTGGATTCATCCCGGGTGCTGAAGCGTCGGAATGTGAAGTGATCCTCCTTTTCCGAGAACGGGGAGGCATTCGCGTATACTTCAATGAAATAAAAAAATATTAGCCTGATCGTAATGTAGCAAGAGTTGCAATGACGGGAGTGGCAACGTTAAAGTCGGACTTGTGTCATCTTCCGCACTGCCAGAGCGCCCACATCAGTTCAACCGAGCCTGGTCGCGTGACACCGTGACGGTGACATTATACCATCACACCCAGGTAGTAATTGACCCGTAGTACCGTCTTCTTCTGAACAGTCACTACAAGCACTGGCAACATCCCAATATGCGAGCGATCAATAGTTCGCCTATCCGAGTAAGTCTTTCGAATAGGCCGCATGCCTTCGTGACAGGGCGAACACATGTGGATTACTGAGTGAATGGGTTTGGTCGGGGACAGTCCCAAGTCGCCGCCGCAGATGGACAGTTTTTTTCTGATGGCCTAGATCTTAGTGCTTGATTAATCTTGAACTCCGTGTGAAAGTGATCCGAGCAGAGACTCACGACACAGGATCAGCGCGTTCCTGACCCACTAAACACTATGGTATAACCTACCAAAACCGACACCTACGGCCCAGCGTTGTGCTTAGTCTCTGGGGATCGACAAGTGAGCACTCAAGTAGTACTACTTGACTTCCCAGCAATTTTCTTTCCGGGAACGTGGGCCCATCATTGGGACCAGATTCTACTGGAGTGCACAACCGGACAAATTCCTCTAGCCTGGTAATGCGCAACACAGCATCAATTCGCGATTTGCGATTCGTATCGGTGCTTTAGGATTCAGAAATTGGATTGTACATCAGACTACTACATCTAGCGCGCAGATTCTAACCTAGAGTCATTCATCCCAGGTGTCAAGGGCATAGTGGTGCACAAACAGGCACCTACCTTGTTGCCCTTAGCGCTGTCAGTGTATTCTAGGTGTTTTCGTTTTGTTATTGGGTCTTGCGAAAGGTATTTGTGGCCGCTTTGTCGAGATCGAGATATCTTGGCGACCAGAGACCTAAGTGCAACAGGAACACGACGTATCTATCGGTATGCCTTGACCGAATGGTCCTATTGCCGTTTTCCCAACCACGCAAGACCGCTCGTTTGCAAACCAGTGTGTGATTTCGCCGATCGTCGGGTGCTTCTTACTAGGAAGTGACACCAAACCGTACATCCTGCCGCTGCTCACCCCACATCCCGGCCTATCGGCGAGATCTGGGCACCGCCATGCGTCTCCCCGGTAAGCGGCTTGGGTTTTCCAGAGGTTTCTGTTTGTGCAGTACTGGTCACGAACAGATTGGTGGGCCAAAACCTCTGAAAGCATCCATTACAAAGCAGACATACAAGTACTAGTACAAACCGAGCGCACACAACTATCCCCAAGATCATCGAGACGTAAAGGGAAGATAAGATATCGTATACAAGAAGGTAGTCCTTACATCACCCCAGTTTGGACAGAACCATCGTTTGACTGAGTTGCCTGGAATGGGGCGCTAATACCGTGCACCGCATGGTCGTCAGTGGGAACTGCACGCCGTGGACTGGTCACAGCCGACATTGTGGGGGTCTCGCCAAAATGGGGGGCGATAAAGCTGCTGCTACCACCCGCGCCATATACAAAGCCCCCACTGATGCCTTCCATGGGGTTAGAGTAACCTGTATAGTGACATTGGCCTCAAAGTTTAACCAGAAAACATTGTCAAACTTACCAGGAACGAGCACGTTGTCCCAAAATCCGCCACTCAGGAGACTATCCATAGATAACAATCCCAGACTGTCCTCGGATGAGTGGCGGCCATTGTGGGGGGAAAGTGGACATATCCGCCACGGGTCCCATTTCACTAGCAAATTGGAACTCGGACAGTAGCTGATGTTGGTAGGATTCCGCTGTACCAACCTGCCGCTGGTCTGTGTTACCATTCACATGTGGCACCGCGTCATTGTCGCCCGACTCGCTGCATGCCTCACTTGGTGGCTCCGTCTTTGCAGCCAAAAGCGCACGTAAGAATACGCTGTACAACGAAGGTGTATGGCTGACTCCCGCGGAAATATGGTCGAAAGTATCAGCGACGTCTTTCACCAACTGAAGCGTCTCATGTTCGTGGTCTCGTGAAGCGGGGAATTCGGGACGGAGCATCTTATTCGCGGCGGTAAGAAACAAGAACAGCACTGATGATATAAACCCAGTGCTCACCTTCAGTAAACTCAATACTGCATAGGAGGCAAATACAAAGTGCGAATCCGGAGCGTGCTTCAGAAAATCGAGCGGACCAAGCTCCTCCTTGACAAGAACCGCACATGTCTTAGCAGAGGAGTGAACGCGAGCAAAGAAATGGGGGAT